>JAMKCH010005983.1:0-90824 GCA_023653785.1 Ophioderma brevispina
TGTGAAGGGCTCCCAGACAGTGTGGAAGGGGTCTTGGAATAGTTCGAAATGAAGAAAGACCTTGGGACTTTGGTGCCAGCTAGTAAGGGACCTGGTATAGTTGCAAAAAGGCCCTTGATCGGTAGTCGACAGGGACCCTAAGGTGGTGACAAAGTTTAATAATGCTACAGGTTACGTCTGATCAGGTTCACCAACAACTAAACTGTTCATAACATATTCTTGTATTTCATATATATATATTTTTATACTTATTTTCAAACACTTTTGTAAACTAAGCAGTTGCAATAAAACTTCACGAATTCCATCTGATATTGTGTCTATACGTTTTTCTTTTCTTACATAAGTATTTCCCACCCACAATAACACCAACAAGACTCACTCCTTGGGGGGCCCCCTTCCTTTTTACAGGATTTTTTATTATCAATAACAGAAAGAAGGGTCTAACTGAAACAGCCTATATGTTCATTCACCCTTGAGAGAAATTAAACCACTGGCTATCAGGAGACATTCAAGCAGTAGACAGTTGCTATGCAGAGGCATATGCGAAGGGGGATAGGGTGGATCTGTGATAATTATTCAGGACAACTGAGGGCAACTCACTGGACTTTAAGGGCCACTTGTGTTTAGTGAAGGAGTCTCTGTCAGGAATGGCAACATTTTGACTAAATACTTTGATTGTTCTATGGTGGCTACAGGGGTGAATGCCCTAATTGAAGTGTCAAGTTCAGAAGATATAAGATTGGATGTTCGCAATCAAACTGTGAAAGTATTTTGGAACAGAGGCTACTCTTTTTAGTGTCATATTAAACAGCTAAAGTAGTACTGCTGGCAAAACTACACTCTGAAAAAGGGTTACTTAAAACCTTTATGGAAATCCTCATCACTCAAAATGGAAAGGTTCTGTGAGCTCCAAAGAACCCCTCTTTTGGTTCTTAAAAACAAAGTTTTCACAGACATCCATTTCAATTGCTTTAAAGAACCGTTCAGATTAGCATAGGGCCTCTCGAATAGTTTGGAACAGGGTCTATTAGAACTCAGAATAGTGCAAACTGGGGGTCTTGACCACTATACAACATACGCCCTACCATTGTTTTAGGTCAGTGCCAGCCTAGGTTAAAGGCACTATCAGTGATTTGCCTAATCAAGAAATCAAAAAAGAATCAAAATCAGATTTTTTGCATTTTTGTAACAAGTATAGGTATCCGAACCTACCCCTGCAATATAAGTCCTTTAACCCCTAATGAAAAGGACAAATCAGATATTTTAGTCCAGTGGCGGTACCAGTGGGGGGGGGGGGGGGGGGGGGGGGTCTGAGAAGGTCGAAGAGAAGAAGAAAGGTAAAAAACTAATTAAAAGAGGGAAGAGAAGAAAAAGAGAAAAATAAGCGGGAAGAGGGAAACGATGAAAAGAAAGGTGAACGGCTGACCCTGGTGCCCCCCCTTCATAATTTTGGAAACCCGACTGGAAATAAATATGGGTCTACCCGTCTAGCGCATCGTATGCCGGCATAATTGACGTCAAGAAAAATCAGGAAACTTCTTGTAGTCTTGACCCCACAGGGCTCAGGTCTGGTTACGCCCCTGATTTTAATCATTAACTGTCTGTACAGACTTGACTACAACACATAATGAATGGGGATGTCCTATCTTTGGAAAACTTCTGTTTCGTCCTTTATTCTGTCATTTTTTTTCAGTTGGAAAATAGACCTTATGGGAGTTCTAACAGACTTATCCTTCACTTTTAAAGCTATTCCTTCACAGTTCCATATTTTCTTATTTTTTCGGGATAAATCGCTGATAGTGTTCTTTTTAATAATCCAGGTAATGAGCCCATCCATTCAAACAATAGTATTTCCGGATGTGTGAAATTCTTTATTGAAAAAAAAAAAAAAAAAAAAAAAAAAATAAAAATCTTTGATCCTGAGCGGTTCTGGCAACACTGCATATGGCCAAGTTCTAGTATTCCAAGCCTGGCTGTGAAAGGAGTTGTCGACACTATCAGTTTTTGGTCAGATATCCTAACTTGAATATTGGTGAGTTCGACAATGTTGAGGAGAGCTATATGGAGCCTGGTAGTAGGCAACATCCATTTTTTTTTAAATGACAAATTATGGGGAATTCACATTTTATGAACAACTTCTATAAATTTATATGAATTCATAGCCTTATTTATGGTTATAAAAAAACAAACTCCTTCCTCAGGTTTCAAAGCCAAACTGTTCTCGGATTTCACATTCGCTATCATAGGCTAAACTATGTTGGTGAGACCACACACAGCAGGGAAGGATTTTTTTTTCCCTGTGCATTGGCTATGTGCATAAGGATCTCCACGGGTAGCCATTAAGACAGACAGATGGAGAAACTCTACAAAAAAAAACCAAAAAAAAAAACACATAGTGATGCGAACAAGCTAATTGAATCATTTGACATAATATTGAATTTGAGATGCAGATATTTCTAATGTTCACCTTGGCGACACTATGTTCATGCACCGTCCTTGGGGGTTATTTCACTATACTGGGCAACACTACTATGGTGGTGTTCTGAAAGGTCTAACTTGAACCTTTTTCCTTACAAAAAACGTGAATTAAATGTTAAATGTTTGACAGGGAGAAAAATTTAGCCAAATGACGCCCGGAAATGGGCACAATACACCACAATTTGAATTAAATTTTGGATTTTGTGTGAAAAATTATGCAATTTGCTTAATCACATTAAATTTTTTTTTACAATGACAAAGGCCTATTTACTACTGTAAAATTCTCTGGGAAGGTGTTCCTTAGAGTGGGAATGACCCAGTTTAAATAATTATATAACGTTTTCCATCTTGATTGGATTAACCTCACCACATACAAAACCCCCCTGGAAAGTTTTTTGCCGATCTTTTCAATCGTTTTGAGTAAGAGCTAAAATGGGGATTTTGTGCAAGGCCCATAGAGCATCCTGTAAAATTAATATTGATCGACCAAAATGGTGGCACATTTTCCCCATAACATCCAAACCAAACATCTTTTAGCCCTAGTATTTGTCACAGGAATTGAGAAAAATAGTAGCTTTCTTTAAGACAAACAACCAAAATATTGACCACTGTCTGGTAAAACCTTGCTTTTGGGAATGACGGGCTATTTGCCGATTGATTCATGGCCCTTTATATTGAAATTAGACCAAACAGAACAAGATTAGGTATAGAGAAATTATCTTCTGTACTTGGCAGATTCTCCCCTCATCAAATGTACTGATACTTTTTTGTCTTGTCCAGCCCCCCCGATCAAGTTGTAAAGATCATTACACACAACCAATAACCAGTTATGAACTCGAAGCCCATACTTCAACTCACTGCAAGATATCTCACAATTTAACCAGCCCTATCCCATTAGGGTGTCCCCCACTGGTGTTTTATGATTGAGATCTCACTAACTAAAATGTCACAGATAGTTGTTTTCTCCTTAATTGTCAATGTTCAGGTTTCATCTATTTTAAGGTACTGACAATGGAAAACAATATTGGTTCCAGTGCACGCAATGTTCAAAAAAACTCTGGCGGGTTGTCTGTACTCTGTGAAAACCATGTATGAACGTCAGTCAAACAGTTTTTCAGAGTTTGTAACTGAATTTGTGCTTTGTTTTCAGAATTACCAATTGTTACTACCTCAAAAATAAGAGGAGACTTTGCGGATCTAAAATAACAGCCTTGAAAATAAAAATGTTTTTATAGTGTTGGACAGTAGTGTATCCTATTAAGCCTGGCAAATTTACAGGTTTGGTTTAATTTTGGCTTAAATTATTTGGCCTTACTGTTTAATAGCTAAAAGAGATGATCCAACAGTAATTAAATCATTGGGAATCTCAATAAACATCAAACCAGTTGATGTTCTTGTAGAAATGTGGATGCGTAGACAAGAAGGGTCATTTCAGCCCATCTATTGATTGCATATCAAGGGTTTTTTGTGCAAGAAAGCCCCATCTGCAATAGCTGCCATTTGTGAGGTGTGTTCTTATTAAGTGTTATACATGCCAAATCTAACATGTGGCAGCTATAGCAGATGGAGCCTTTTTGCCCTAAACCCTCGATATGTATATAAAAGGGTAACTGAGTTAATGTCACAGGTCACAGGGCGGTTCAATAAATTTAGGTATAAGGATGTTTCATTTTTGGTATATTTTTGGGTATAGTAGTTCAAACATCCGGCCACACATCCCTACCAAAAGTGAGACCCTCCCTTGGGACCCCAGGCATCACACAAACAGTGAGGATTATTGACAACATATGGAAAGGAAATAGTTAAATAATAGTTGAATAACTCGTGATTGCTTTATGCTCTAGGTAAACATCCCTTATTTATCTATCCATTTGATAGTTTATGGAATTGTTTATTTGCACATAAAATCTTGACACATGTTATTTGGAATCTGCAATAAGAGATGCTGTAAACAGGCCCGGGGGGCCACTTGTTTTCAAAGGTGGATATGATGCGCGAACAAGAAAATGCGTAAAAAGGGCGTCTTTTTTCTAACAGGCGATGTACGCGCATACATTGATTATAGGGTGTCAAAACAGCAACATGTGGAAAAAAAGGGTATGTTTTTTTCTTAACCCTGAAATTGTGATGTATGTGTTTAGGGTATGTAATACTCAGATTAAGCAAAAATCAAAAAGATCAAAAACATTGTAAAGCAAAGCAAGATAATAAAGGATATATTAACAACACAATACATTGCTTACTTGTTTAGGGTAGCAAAAACTGACAAAAATACTTCTTTAGTGCAGCAAAAACAGAAAACAATACTTGTTTAGGGTAAGTTTTTAGTTGGTGGAAATACATGTTTAGGGTGCATTTTGTAAGTCCATGTTCATGCATCATATCCACGTTTTAATACAAGTGGCCCCCGGGAAAAAAGGCACTTGACAGTTATATTAAAGCCATACCGGGAGCCACAATCAGTAATTTTTTTTCCAAATTCAAAATGCTCATTTTAAAATTGCTAGTGGTAGGTCATATCAACATCTTATATCATTGTTATTTGTGAAAAACAAACACTAAAACATTTTGAAGCGGTATTGAGGATGTCATTTACGACTGTTTTTAGACCTAAAAAAGAGTCTGATCCCAACTTTTATTACTAAACAAAGCATAAAAATCATCATGGAGTGTTATGCGTAGCCACTTACAGGGGTCTTTACAACAACAATTTCCAATACAACAGTACAGAAAAATGGACTTTGATGAAAAATAGGGGCGCAATTTGTTTACATTTGAGACATGTCACAACATTGTTTGCACTCTCATTTTATCAAGATTAGATTTTGCAACTCTCTCATGTTTATATGGTATTGATAAGAAATATCTAAACCGTCTTCAAGTTCTTCAAAATCAATCAGCTCGTCTCATTTTCAAGCAACCTATAGTCGCACTCATGTCGCTCTGGTTCTGGATTCTCTCCATTGGTTACCTATCAATCACAGGATACATTCAAAATTCTCCTTCAGACTTTTAAAGCTGTGCATTTCAAATCTCCTGATTACCTGTCTTCATATTTTCAACCTCGTACTCATAAGTCCACTTACACACTTCGCTCAGATTTTGCAATCTCTTTTGATATTCCTTGTTCCAAAAAGGAAGCTGGTGATCATGCCTTTTCTATTGCTGTCCAGATCCGACTTGTATCAGTAAACAAAACAGTCATAACTGGCATTTAAGACCACTTTAAAATGCTTTAGTGTCTGTTTGTCAGTAATATAACATGTTGATCAAACACAATAGCAATTTAGAGACAAAATGGGCATTTTGAATTCGGAAAAAATGACTGACTGTGGCTTTAAACACAATGATTATGTAAGTACCCCCTGTTTTGACAACATGTTTTGTGTGACAGATGTCATGCAGTGTTTTGACTGTGCTACCGGGGGGCTCAGTAGATCACCATGAATATATACCACCTGTGTGGACTTACAGACTTCACATATAAGCTTGGGGTGTTGTATTGAAAAATGACTGACTCAACTTCAATGTGTATAGATATAGATATTTCCAATATTGAAATTCTAGAACACTTGGTGTTAAAAACCTGAACATGTTAATATATGCAGGGTGTATGTGTAGGCAATGGAGAATTTACCATGAACAATTAATTAATGGATTTGGATCTCACCCCTTAACAGATTTTTGAGTTAAAATTATTATACTTTAAAATATTTGATGACTTCAGATCTTTTTGATAACTGGCTTGAAATTGTCACAGTCACAAGTTGAAGAACAGTCATGTGACATTTTACAAACAACCCTAAGAAATCACTTCCTCTATTAAAGGTGCAACGAGAGATTTCACATATCCCTAAAAAATCTAAAGTACTGATTTTTACCCTGATGTAATTTGTAAAGCTTTCCATCAAAAATATCCCCAACTGAAAGGATTAAGCTGAGAAATGTTTCTTTGGTACAAAAATTGTGAAATTTCTAATTTTGTATAGGAGCAAATACGAAATTCAGTCTATGTTTTATATTGAAATTTAAGCAAATCAAAATCACATTTTTTCTCTCTTTTAAGACATTTCTGTAGCCAAATACAAGGTAAGAAATCTATTGAGTGTCTAATCTATATGAAATTACTATTATGACTCAAAATATTTGGGTGCCTCAAAATCTCTCGTTGCACCTTTAACAATATATTGACTTGTAGCATTTTTAGGCATAAACTACAAATTCAATTGGGGATAGGTACTATCACATAGTCATAAATTTGCCCTTCCATTTTTTGGTGGGGGGCACTTGTATTCAGAGGTGGATATGATGCGTGAACATGGACTTACAAAATGCACCCTAATCAAGTATTTCTACCGACTAAAAACACCCTAAACAAGTAAGCAATGCATTGTATCATTAATATATCCTTTATTCACCTGAATTGCTTTACTTACGATTCAGTATTTATCATTAATATATCCTTTGTTCACCTGAATTGCTTTACTTATGATTCAATATTTGTTTAAAGATTTTGATCTCTGCTTAGTGTGAGTATTACATACCCTAAACACATACATCAGAATTTCAGGGTTAAGAAAAACATACCCTTTTTTCCATATTTTGCTGTTTTTGACACCCTAATCAATGTACGCGCGTACGTCGCCTGTTAGAAAAAAGGACCTTATTTATGCATTTTCTTTTCACGCATCATATCCACCTTTGAATAAGGCCCTCCCCCAGATTTTTTTTCCTTATGAAAACACAAAAATGTAACTCTGAAACACACACTGGTCCAAAAAGAGTAATATTTTAGCAAAATACAAAATTCAAACATTACCCAATGTCCAGAAACTCAGTCAATCCAATGTCTGCAACGGAAAATGACCACGGCCAACAATGGATGGTATGGCTGGACATATCTTTTTAATTAAGTTGACTACTTGCAAGTGGCCCGATTCCCATACAGGCTGTTGAACATGGCTTGCCCTATCCTACAGACAATTGATTTTAATTCTTGACAGTCGTTCCCCATGTATCCAATGCACATGCGTGTAGTTTTTCCATATACCGTTGTCTCAATGAAAAATAGAGGAGCAATATTTTGTTCTTCTGCCAGGCAGAAGATTAATCCTGAAGTGACCAAACCCTCCATGCCAGTGGTACACAGTTCTTATTGTGTGCAAACAGCCCATACATTGTGTTTACACTTCTCTCTGTTACTGATACGGCCTGTTGACTTCAGAAGTCTCCATATTCCATGCAGCCATGGTCAGTGATATCCATACCCTACTTGCACCACGAGGATAGTGACATTCCCTTTTTGCACTAAATGAGACTAGTCCTAACCTAAAGGTAGCTATTTACAGTTTTTCTGATTGGTGGGGTCAGATTGTGGCAAAATTTTGCTTGTACAAATTAAACTGTAGAATGACTTCTATAGCCAATTATATCCAAAATAAATACGTCCCAATGTTTAGAATATATACAATTGTGGTACAGATTAAAATTGTGTGTATGTATAATTTTAACACTGATATCATGGAACTATTTCACAAGCAGACTAATATTTTCATGTGGGGTGGTAAACAGGCACAAACTTTTGTGCAGCAATGTAATACAGGTATTAACTACACACACAATAGTTGGATTTGGCCTTTGCCACAGATAACAAGTCCCTTTAAAAGGGAAGTTTGGTAAACTGAAGCTTGGGTTCATGCAATGTGATTTCTACTTCGAAAGATACAGATGTATCAGAAAAAGTAACATGAAAAACTGAATGTCTTTTGTTTCACACAATAAAGGTTGATCTTTGATTGATTCCTTTCCATATTATTCATTACAATAGAGTGTACAAAACTCAATTTGTTTTTTCATTTAAAATTGTTCATAAAATGCAGAGATTGTCCTTTTAAGGAACTTTCTCTTGTTTAGTATACCCTTAGGCTGGACTTAAGCTGACATACATGGGTTCCTGCTCATAAGGTAAATTTTTAATAAAAGGCATAGTTTTAAAAACAAACATACGTTTTTCCATCTTGAGGAAGGCCCTCGGCCCCAAAAAACCATCTGTAAAGTTTTTGCGTCCAATATTTTTTATCTTTTGATGTGACAGCTAAAAACATGATTTTTTTGTAAGCCCCATAGAGTACTGTGTAAAATTCAATATTGGTCCAGAGCAAAAATGGGGGCATGTTTTCACTCATAACCTCCAAAACCACAACATTGTGTTTATTCCTAAGATTTCACAAGTACATGTAAAAAAAATATAAAAAGTAAAAAAAAAAAAAAAAAATGCATATTTTTACATTTTTGTTTTAATAGTGACAATTTTTTGAACTCTGAGTGACTACATTTACTTGTATGGCCTAATGGAGAGGTCATTATTTATGCTGGAGGTGAATGGAGGATTTAATTTTTTTTCGGCAAAATTTTCCCCTTCTCCCTTCATGTCCATTCAAACTGTTTGCATTCCACCCTGATTTGGTAAGAAAATTCTCTGTTTAAAATTGTTCTCTTTCTTCAATTAAAATTTTTCATATTCTCTTCTCGATTCTGACATCTGTTCATATCCCCCTCAAATCCTCCATTCCCCTGGTGTAAATAATGATACCTCCCTGAAAAGATTATAATGATATAATAACAAGGTTTTATCATGGATTTATGGAGTAGGGTCATGTAAAGGTAAAACATGGAGACAAAATTTCTGGTGAAAACTTCAAAATGTGCTCCTTTCAGGCCCATAACCAGGATTTTTAGGGGGGTGATTTTTTTCTAAAGGGGACTTTTCCCAAAAATTCGCACCCAAAAGGGGTAAAATTTGACAAAAATGGACCTTTTTTACCAAAATTTTAACCTTTTTTGGACAAAAAAAGCATAAAAAACTTTCATTTTGTCTCGCTCCGCTCACAAATCTATTTATTTGGCCTTTTTGAGCCCTCTTTTTTTTAATTTGAGGGCATCTTCCCCCCCCCACTCCCCTGTTTACCGGCCTGTTTTTTTTTTCAAATAAAGAAACAAACAATTAAAATGTTTCCATTTATATTACACAAAATGGGCTGTCAAGGAATAAAATTGTAAAATTCATCATGAGGTCAAATTTCAGACTATTCCATATTTTCACAAGACATGGCTTGAGATCAGATTTAGACAGTTCGAGTCGATTTCATGAGCCAATAGCTGATAGAAATGGAATGGTGCAAATTGACTGAGTGTTATTTAAATTCTTGTCATACGATACAACAAAAACACAGCACGTCCAAATCCTGAATATTTTATAATAAAATTTATGTTCCTTGTGATCTACTGGTGCATTTTTGTGAGATATAAAGTAGTTCCAAACAGACCGTGTACTTGGAGGAGGGATTTACGTTGACGGATTGTATGTCGTCAATATTCCGCTCTTTCCAGATGCTCATAATCTTAAGCCCAGAGCTAACAAATGTCATAATAATACCAACATTAATGAAGCACTCCGAGTCTAATTTTATCCGACTGCCAGACCACGGTTCTTTTAAGCAGGGTACGATAGAGGGTGCTTTGTGACCGGGGCAACCGTGTTGCCTTTTGTTTATAATCTGTGCCTCTAGCTCTGGCAGCCCGTCTATCATAATAAAATATTGAAACATGATATTTAGATTTCTGCCTAATAAGTTCAAAAGACATGTTAAGATAGTAAATTAAAGGTCTACATTTTGTGAGAAATGGTTGAGTGTTTATGGGATCAGCTCAAATTGATTAGGGTTGTTTCACGGGAGAACTACCACATAATTATATGGATTTAGGGCACAAACCTGTTCACTGTAAAAACATTCAATACACCTTTCTAAACACTATTTGCCCCATATTTTAAATCAAATTGAAATATCTAAACACTTTATCTAAATATGTTTAACATTTAAGCACCTTATATCTATAAATATGTTTAAAATCTAAATTCTAAACATGTTTGGGCATTTGTGTTTAGGCTTTTGATGTTAAGTTCTTAGTTTTGAAATGTTTAATACATAAACACTGCTTGCACCATGTTTCTAAACACTTTTTATAGTGTACCTCTTGAACAAATTGGCTTTCTGTGATAATACTTGCTCAAATAAGAGTTGACTTTGGGTGAAAGGTTGTATTTTGGTTTAATTTTGAAAAGTTTTGTGTCATTTTATGAGAGCAAATATTTTTTGTTAGGGGTAAAATATTTAGTCATAACATTTCACAAAACACCCACATTTCATTCACATACAATAAACTATATTTTCTTATTAAGTTTGCCATAAACCATTACTGTAATAAGAAAATAGCAGCATTGATTTTCTCTCTCTTTGAGTAGGACAATCCCCATAGATATGGAATTAATGATGTCTTGGCAACTGGAGTGCTGATACGAACAAACCATGCAAAATTCACTAAAATATATTGAAAAACAAGTTTGAACTGAAGGTGTACTTTTGTATGCTCGGCCCATGGCCAGCGCAAACAGAGGGTTTAGCAAATTCTTCAAGGTGTGAAAAAAGACAACTCCAAATATCTTAAAACGCTAAGCTTCACAGCGATATCAACCTAGGTGGACAACGCAATTTACCATGGATGAATTGCCTGGGTCGCTGAGCAACAACTAATTACTGGATGAATCAGTGTAAAAAACTTAGGTAATCATTGTAATAATCAAAGGACTCCTTTACTGTTTTTTTAAAAATTTAATTTTAGTGTTTGTAACTTATTTCATTGAAGTATTCATTTGAAAAATTAATTGCTTTGCATGAATTTCTTCATGGTGAAAATCTACCACAGGTTGCAAAATAGACTGTGGAAGTTTTTACTGCAAAACATTTTTTTTTTTTCATTTGGGGCCATTTCTGCTGTAAAATATTTCAGATTCCAAAAAAATCGCAACACTAATTTACTGGATGAATTTTAAGACTGCAATAGACAATTATAAATATATTTGGAATGCAGAAAAATGTGTTCAATTTTCAGTCAAAAACGGTTCTTTGTAGTATAGAACCTTGTAGAACATAGAGCACAGGGTAGCCAGCCCAATGGTTCGAGGGGGCAATCCCGGTGTAAGTGCCACCACATTGTCCCGATCAAGCAAAAAATTCCTGTTCGCAGGGCAAAGAATCCGAAAAAAGGGGCGCTGAATGTACCATTGAATATCCATTTTTTATTTCCCCTCAAAAACAAAATCAGGAGGGGGCACTTTGCCCTCCCTCGTATAGAGTTTTGGGGGATATACATCCATGTGGAAATTGGGCAATGACGGATCAACACCTTTTAACAAAGAACCCTAAAAGGTTCTTTAATGAACCATTAAAAAGAATGAAAAAAACTAAAAAATTAATATTTTTAAACCAAAAAGGGTTAACACTTGCCTTAACTTGTCATAACCTTGTGTATGATAGGGTGCACACCACCAAATAGGCACTGCTATTTTTTGTTTAAAAGAAAAGTCATCATTCTGGTTTAAAATGGGTAGAGTCAATCAAAACCCTCCTTTTCTTGCATGATGATCACAAGGCCACCACGCTAAAGCCATTTGAGGTGGAAACCGGCTCAATTTTCCACTAGCTGAGCACTCAAGAACCATGGCCATTTCGGAGAAATTCTGCAAAAATGCCTGCAGAAGCAGCACAAGAAATCAATTTAAGGAAAAAATGCTCTTCCTATGCTATCATGTTAACAAAAGGCATCAGAACAGCACACTCATAACAAAAACAAAACCAAATAAGGCCATTTTACCATCGATTTAGGGATTCCTTGATCCTGGTGTGCATCTTATGAAAAAAAAAACACCAAAAGTGTCTCTAGGCTTGGGCAAGATATCTTTGGTGGTGTGCTACCTATATGAACACACAGAAAGGAATGGTCCTACAGACCTATTTAGTACTACCAATAATTAAAGCTCTGTATGGCATCTTAAGGTTCTGCATACAGGACAAAAAGGGTTCTAAGTAGCACTTTTTTCTACAAGAGTATATGTGTTTTATTTTTAAAAATTTGTGCATTCAAAAAATTTGGAGCATGCAACAGGAAGTTATTATTGATAGCACCAGTGCATTTCCAAAGTTCACTGATCTATATGCATAGGGCCATTCTTTGTGGTCACGTTTGTGACCAAAAACCGGTGATTTTTTATTTTCAGCCCAATGCTGTTTTGTCAATGTAACCAATCTGTTATTACTTTTTACATTATTAGTAACCTTCAGTCCAAACCTAACCAAAAATAATGTTTCCACTTCTTGTAGATTATTTTGTCATGGTTGCCTCCCAAAGTTTGGTCACGTGTGTGACCTTCTGATGGTCACAAACGTGACCGAACTTTATTTTTCCCCCATGACAAAATAACCAATGAAGTGAAAGTGGATACATTATTTTTGGTTAGGCTTCGACTCAAGGTTATTAATAATGTAAAAAGGAATAACAGATTTGTTACGTTGACAAAACAGCATTGGGTTGAAAGTAAAAAAATCACTGGTTTTTGGTCACAAACGTGACCGAAGAATGGCCCACAGCATGCTTAAAATATATTAATTTGCTGATTATGTTGATTAAAAATGTAATGATTTTAGTTGTAAACAAATGACAACTATGGGAGTAGCTGAAATAATAACATAAGGCTACTAAGGCATTTTTATCTTAATTTCCATGAACCAATTTGACACATTGTGTGCTGCTGCACTGAAATGACGGACATTATTTGTAATTTGGGGTACATATTTGACAGTTAAGTTCAATTAAAAGTAGCAGAAAGAAATGAAAATTGCATTTGAGTTTTGGTGAATAAAAATAATTTATTTTCTTTTTACCTCATCGGATTAAAGGCACTATCAGTGGTCTGATCAAATTTGCAGTAGTCTAAAACTTGAACAATAAGTCTGTAGAATTTGCATTGGTTATTTTTCCCAAATGAAAAATACTTGTAACAGACATGCAAAAATCTGATTTTTGATGATTTTTTTATTTTCTGATTTGCAAATCACTGAGAGTGCCTTTAATAAAGTAAGTGATTAAAGACTCCGAGATTTCCTGATGAGTGCGCACTAAATTTTCAAACAAATTATGTTTTTTGCATATAAATAATGCTTATCAATATAATAATCACTGTGTGAAATAACTAAGCTTAAATCGAAGACCTTCATATAGAAAATCACAACTTTGTTATAAAATTCTAGATCCAAAATGTTTGTTATACATGATATCCAATGACACTCTTACACTGTGCATAAATGTTTACTGCATGAAAATGAAAAATCCGATTCATCTCTAACTTTTAAATTAAGCATTTTAGGTGACTATCTTTAGTTCTAGATGACCATTTTTAATTACTACGCACAAAAAAATTATATTTTGAAATCTCTGAGTCAGCCTTTAATTAAAGCCACTATCAGCAATTTCTTCAAATATAAACAAATCGTGTCCCCTATTTGTCATTTAAGTCCATTTTTTAGCACTGTGGTATTGGAAATTTTTAAGTCCCCTGTAAGTGGCTAAGCTGAACATGCCGTATTTGTCAAGAAATTACCTTAAGGCACTGTTTACTAATTAATAAACAAAACAGTTGTTAATGGCATCTTCAAGACTGCTTTAAAATGTTTTATATATAGTGTCTGTTTTTCACAAATCACAGTAATATATAAGGTATATAAACACTAGCAACTTAGAGACCAAATGGGCATTTTGAATTTAGAAAAACATGACTGATTGTGGTTTTAAAGGCTTTTTAAGTATAGGGCTGTGACAAGCAAGCAAGCAAGCAAGCAAACAAACAAGCAAGCATGCAAACAAACAAATACACAAACAAACAAACAAGCAAACAAGCAAGCAAGCAAGTGCCTGACTATGAATCATCATAAAGTCTACTGAAATGCAGCTAGCAGATACATACCAAAATCAATTGAATTAAAACCCTTCAGTCTTTTAGTATATTAATGCCTCATGGAGCTCAACACCTAAAAGTGTACAAAGTCGTTCCAAAGCGGTATCAACATATGCCGGTATATTTATCCTTTGTGATATACTAGATTGGCCGACTGTCTGCCCTCAAATGCCATCTCCATAAGATAAATCAGTTCTAAATTTGTCTGGACATGTAATTTCTTTTTTTCAATCACTGGAAATGGAGTATGTTTGTTGCATGTAATTTGGGTTCTACTAAGTACACTTGGTTGTTGTTAATACTGGAGAGCTCCTGGGCAAAAGCTGCTCATCCGGTATATAAAGCTATATAACACGTTCATGGTTTGGACAATTTGCGTCTGGACTTTATTTATGATAGTAGGTAACATTTGTAAACACAACTGGAAGTGGGCCAGGGTGGGTTGGGGACTGGGGAAGTATACTTTAGTGTGGGATGCAAAGCACCAATCTTGGGGGGGGGGCTAATTGAGAACTGAATTTTTTGCAAAAAGTTGGGTCTTGGGTCTTTGGAGCTGAATTTTAACCAAATTTGAGAATGTAGAATTAACAAAAAAATCCCACATTTTTGGCTAAGGAGCTGAAAATTTTTGGGGAAAAATCGGGGTGGGGTGGGGGGAACATTGCCTGAAAGCAAACTCTAAAGAACTGGAAAAGAGGTACAAAATGGGGTTCTTGACCACTGCACATACCTAGCTGTACTGTAATTTAAAGGCACTATCAGTGATTTGCTAAATCAGAAAATCTAAAAAAATCGTCAAAAATCAGATTTTTGCATGTATGTAACAAGTACAAGTACCCTAACATACCCATCAGATGATAAGACCAGAAGCAACCTAATAAGGACAAAATCAGAAATTGTTGTCATTGCTGTCCGTACGGACACTTACTACAACACGTAATTGAATGGAGAATCGTATCTTGGAACACTGCCGTTTTCTTCCTTTTTCTGTCAATTATTCAGTTGGAAACAGTAACTTATGAGATTTCTACAGACTTATCCTTCACTTTTAAGCTATTCCTGCAAATTTCAAATATTTTGAATCTTTCTGATAAATCACTAATAGTGTCTTTAAGATCATCCCTGTGGGGAAAGATATACACTGGTGTTTGGTGGGATGGTGAGGTAGGGTATAGGAGTTGGGTTAGTGGTGATTGATGAGGGGTAGGAAGTACCTGGAAGACACTGGGAGGTAGTAGTTTGGGTTGGGTTGAGGTGGGGTGGAGGAGGTGCTCAATTACCTGCAGATAAACTTTCCCAGGAAATGAGTAATGGTAGTGCTTTGACCACTGATCAAGGTTAATTTCTACAAAGACACCATTGGGGTGGGGTGGGGTGGGGTGGGGTGGGGGGGGGGAAATACTCAGTGGAAAGTGGTAGGTACATATGTGCCACCAATATGGTTTGCATATTCATCCCTTACTATAACCATGGACTTTTTTACACCATACCACTATATGGTTGGGTCATTTTTTTCTAATGCTACTATATAAATGGGTCATTTTTTTCTAGTTCTATGCTAAAATGGGTCTAAAATGTGGATTGTACTATTACGATGGGTCTTTTTGGCCAGCTGTTATTGGTTATATATTTTAAGACTATATGAATGACCCACATTTTTGGACATTACTAAACGAATGGCCCACATTTTTAGACATTACTATATGAATGGGTCATATTTCTTAAAAATGTGCTTACTATAAATAAGGGTCCATTTTTTACCCATTGGAGGCATACCTGTACCCAATCTTGGGTGATATCCCCCCATATCAGAAATAAATATAAAAAGGAAATAAAATAAGCAATTTGTATGCATTTATCCCCCGGGAGGGTTCTTGGATTTTGTTCGGGTACCCATGCTTGTTCCAAAAAAGAGGGACTAGCTGCAAATGCGGGACTACCGTTCAGTTGTGATTGTGACTGGTTCAATGATACAAATAGGAAAAATTAACCTAAACATATCAGCATAAATAATTTTTCTTGTAGTAGCACAAGTGTCATTTTTCTTGTATATTGGCTATAGATTTTAAAGGTATATCTTTTATTCACGTATTGAGAACAGGTCCCACAAGGGGTATAATTTCACTGCAAATTGGTCCTGTTAGGAGTACATTTTCACTGAAAACTGTCATAATTTCACCAAAAACTGGTCCCGTTAGGGATATATTTTAACTGAAAATTGGTCCTGTTAGGGGTCACTTTCAGAAACCTTGGAAAGAGCATGGGTACCCAACAAACCCCTGAGAACCCTCCCCGGGATGTACCGTCAGAAAGTTTTGACAGATTCAAGTGGTGGTCCCATATACATGGCAGAATAGGTGCCCTTCCTTGGTTAAAGGGGGATGACCTGATTTAAGTATATAACGTTTTCATCTTGATAGAAGGGCCTTCACCCCAAAACCCCATCTGTAAAGTTTTGCGCCGATATTTCAATCCATTTTTATGTGAGAGCTAAAAATGTGATTTTATAAGCCCCATAAAGTACTGTGTAAAATTAATATTGGTCAACCAAAATCGGACACGTTTCCACTCATAACATCCAAACCAAACATCCTTTAGCCCTATAGATTTCACAGGGTAAATGAGAAAAATAATAACTCCCTTTTGATACTAAAATTTGACCACTTTCAGTAAATCTAGGTTTCTGGGGACGAGGCTATTAGCGATCGGACCATGGCCCTTTAAAAACAAAACAAAAATCAGAACACTGAAAAGGAAAAAAAGAAGGGAATTAAAGAAAGACAAATTGGGAAAAGAAAAGAGGCGAGCCCGTCTAGATCAATCATTCTCACGGAAGCTACTTTATTGCTATCTTTATTGCCCAAAGCTAACCCAGAATTGTGATGACTGTTGATTCTGCCACCTGTTCCTATCCATTAAAGGCACTATCAATGATTTGATAAATCAGAAAATCCAAAAAATCATAAAAATCAGATTTGTGCATGTCTGTTAAAGCGGCACTGGCACATTTTCAGAAAATATGAAATTTCTTCAATTTGCTCGGAAATGATAGTCTAGGCCATTGGAAGAATAGAGATATATTTTACACATAAACATACCATACCCAAAAGCAGAGGACATTAAAGACACTATCAGTGATTTGAAAAATATTTGAAATTTGCAGGAATAGCTTCAAAGTGAAGGATAAGTCTGTAGAATTCTCATAAGTTACCTTTTCCAACTGAAGAATTGACAGAAAAGGAAGAAAACGACAGTGTTCCAAGATACGATTCCCCATTCAATTACGTGTTGTAAGTGTCCGAACGGACAGTTATGACTTAAATTTCCGATTCTGTCCTTATTAGGTTACTCTTGGTCTTATCATTTGCAGGGTATGTTAGGATACCTGTACTTGTTACATACATGCCAAAATCTGAGATTTTCTGATTTAGCAAATCACTGATAGTGTCTTTAATAAGAGGCTAAAGACATCCAGGTAATTTGTAGGCTAACTTTTAAGTTTGCTGTAACTTTAATCAACAAATGTGTCTATTGCATGGATATCATAGACTTGTACTCATTGATATTAAAACCACAAAGGTCACAGACCGGTCAAACAAGGTGCATGCCGTGAGAATCAACTCTGTTGTGTGTTTTCTTGTGTTACACACCATTCCCGCGTTGTCTGCTGAATTAATGTCACCGGCGACATTAATTATAAAATTGTTCTATTAACCCATAGCGCGCTGGTTTGAGCTTAATCATTTCAGGTGAAGCTCATGTATATAAAAACTTTAAAACCATGCAAAAATATCAATTTTGAAAAATCTATTTTTCAAATGTGCCAGTGTCTCTTTAAAGTATAGGTATCCTTATATACCCTACAAGTGATGAGACCAAAAGCAAGCTAACAAGGGGAAAATCTCATATTTTAGTCATTAGTGTCCAGACAGACACTTACTGCAACATGCAATTGGTGAAGATTCTTATCTTTCAACACTGCTCTTTTCTTCTTTGTCCATTTTCCATTTGGTAAAAATGACTTACGAGAATTCTACCAACTTATCCTCCACTTTTAAGCTACTCTAGCAAATATTTTAACACCTTCGGATCGATCACTGATAGTGACTTTAACAGAATGCATGTGTTCATGTGTATGTGTGCGTGTTACGTGTATGTGTGTATATGTGTGTGTGTGTGTGGCAGAGGCAGCGCCAGGGTAAAATCATAGGAGGGGCGAAACATCATAGGGGGGCGAAACAGTACAAAATCAACTCATTTTGGTTAAAAAACCCTAATTTTTGCGCAATTTATTGCGTAAAACCCCTGTTTTTCCTAAATTTTTAAACTCTCGGGGGGGCCACCCCTGGTGTGTGGGTGTGTGTTGACAGAGATACACTTGTGTGTCTTTTTTTCTGTACAAAAGGCCCTTTTTCCCCTTTGTGTGGCTTTTTTTCCCTTATGTGACTAGCCACATAAGAAATAGCATTTTTTTTCAGCATAAAATGATGTTACCCCCCCTACTGGTGAAATTTGGCAAAAAGTCACATAATTAATTAAGGCCCCTAACTACACCCACACAAGTCATACATGTCCATGTAGTGTCCAACATGTCCAACAGACACACAAAAATGTCACACAAGTAATAAAAGTCACACAAGACACACAAAAAGACACACAAGAGACATATAAAAGGACACACAAGCACAAAGTCACACAAATATACCTCTGTTAGTACATGTGTACGTGTGTGTTTGTATGTCAGTCAATGTTTGCCTGCCCATCTACATTCTGTGTATAGTCTGTAGCGACTCTACATACCACTTCCGCATTTAGTTGCAGCATGTTTGTGCTTCAAGCATACACACGCTTTACACTGTGTATGCCTGTATCATTAGTCCATACTTTAGAGTATGCCTGTTGCTGCCTGTTCCTCTATCATTGTCTGTCTGTCTGTCTTTGTCTGTTTGTCTCTGCCTGGTGCTGCTTTTTGTCCATCCATGTCAATGTTCCTGCTTGAAATTTGCCTTTTTCTGTGTGTGTCTTCCTCAGCTGACCCCTCCTCTCTCTTGGCAACCTCCCCTTTTCTCTCTCTCTCTTTTCTTTCCTCCCCATCCCACCCATCCTCTTTCTCAGTCTTTTCCTTTCTCTCTCCTCTTTTGTACTTCACATCAGAAAACAAACCTTCCACAGGAACAAACACTAAAATATTTATGTTACTTGGATGTTCACATTTTTATGTGTATCAATTATACATGATTAAAAAAATGCAGGAAGTCTGTGTACACTACAGATATAGAATCTTATTGCATCCATTCATTCTTTTTAAAAATGGGCCATGGAAAAAGAAAATTATGTTTCATGGGCTTCAATAGTTGATAGGCTGTTTTGGAAAGATCATTTTCCTTTAAAAGGAGGTTTTGCATGCAGATTTGTTATTTTGAAGGTAATTTTTAGGGTTACTCTGTGGGAAGTGATGTTTTGTCAGTTGAAATATATCTCCTACCAAACAAAGGTCCTTGGGGAAAAAGTTGAATGGAGCCATAGCATATAACATGTTGAAATTACATTTTAATTGAATAGTAAAAATCATTTTGTTTTGCCAGATTTGCCTTCACCCCTTTGCAAAAAGTTGTAGCAGAGTTTCTATAACAAAATCATATAAGGGAAAAAAAGACTCCGGATATCTATTTTTCTTACCTTCAATAAAGGACAATCCATATCCATAATATTAAACAATGTTTTCCCTCTCGCTTTGCCTCATTCTCGGTTACCCATTAGATTGTATACATTTCCGATTGGATAGTACACATTCGGGAATGATCTGATGTTTCACTGGAAAAGCAAATGTTAAGCTTTGCCTAAGTACCTCCTGACCTATTTTCTGAGGGTGAACATGTGGGAGTTAGGAAAAGGCGAGTGTGTGATTGTGACGGACAGAATAACATTGAGTTGCTAGTTGCTAGTAAATTGGTTTCAGTCTGTAAATAAACAATGGTTGCTCCCTGAGTATCCATGGGGGTGCAGACTTCTTTTTTCTGGGGGTACAAAGTGGGGGGGGGATGGAAATTTTGAGGGTGAACAAAGTGAATAATTTTTCTTGGGGGTGGGGGAATATCCATAACAAATTAAGATTTGTAACCGAGTTTGGCCCCAAAGCACGAATTTATGCCCAAAGTAGGTGATTTTTGGCCCCAAAATGGTTGAAAAATCCATCATTTTTCTTCTGACCGGGAGAAATGGAGGGGGGGGGGAGGGGGGTGGGCAAAGAAAAACAATTGGGGACAATTAAAAAGTGTTATGCTAAGAACTGAATCCCTATTGAATTCTTTTAATTTTAGACCCTAAAACAAGTGGGGGGGGGAGTGAAATTTTGGGTGGAAAAAGTGAATCTTTTTCTTGGGGGTGGGGAAATATAAAAACAAATTAAGATTTTTAAAACCGCTTTTGGCCCCAACACTAATGTATGCCCAATTAAGGTGATTTTTGGCCCCAAATGGTTGAACAATTCCATCATTTTTTTGCTCTGACCAGGGGGAAATGGGGGTAGGGGGGGGGGTCAAGAAAACAACAATTGGGGACATTAAAAAGAGTGTTATGCTAAACTGATCCCCTATTGATTCTTTTCCTTTAATTTGTAGACCCTAAAACATTATTTTTGAGACCCTAAAATACTCCTGCCACCAATTTCTTTGACCACCACCACCATCATTTTATATTTTATCTTTCATTTTGTTTCTAATACCGAGGGGAGGGTTTGTTGACAATTTGCAGTCCAAACACTCCACCAATTATATGCCACTGCCAGAGACACGTTAGACAGGTTTATGGATGCCACTTTGTAAGGCAGGTGTTTTTTACTTGAATGTGAATCTTTTGTTCATTGATCATCGAACAAAAGAATCCACATTGCCACGTACACACATGGCATCTACGCTACACCGTAGGCAGATTTAGATCCGTGGGCAGTGGTGTGCTTGTATTTTTGAATGTATAATTCTTTTGTTCATGGATCAATCAAACCAAGGAAGTCCACATTGCACAAGTACACACAGGCATCTACAACAGGCCCTGTCCCCAAAAAAATTTAAACCTACTCGGTACGACGACATTTGATAAAAAGAAAGGACTCATGGGTCTTTGTTGGTATGCCTCATAAAGTTAACTACTAACTTTTCTTGCGTTGTATTTCATTTCATTGCGATATGTAGAACAAAGATATGCTTCGTCAAAAAGTAGAGTACAAATTTCGGAATTTGGTCCGATTTGCAGTGGTTAGATTTGTAAGATTGGTTGTGAACATAAAATTTCGTACATACTTTACTATTGGGGTTATTGATTGTTATTGTTGGTAACTGAACCTATTGAAGATATGGCTCAATCCATGTGAACTCCTTATTGTTATAGAAGTGTGAGTATTGTCTTTATGATCAGCCAATAACTTCCGTATTTTTTTTCAAATTTAATCATCCAGTTCACACTTTATTAGCAAGTTACCACCACCGCCCGATCCAAAAATCGCTCCAAAAGTAACCAGAAGGTTAAACCAAGCCCAAATTAAAACCAAACAACCAGAACAACGTCGTTATGGTATTCCCAAGAACATCGAGTGATTCTATTAGGCAAGCATACACAACAAAAACTGAAAGTACTACAAAGAAGAGAAACTTGTGATAATAAGCCTACATGGACTAATAAAGCAGCACATTGGAAATAGACAACCCTGGCAGGCCATAACAGATCCACGAACCATAAAGCCAGCAAACCTCAAGCCAACATGTCTCTTTTTAGAAGAGCATTTGTGGTAGATCCAACGATGAACGGTGGTAAAACACGGTGGCAGGAATCTCAAGGTTTTTTATTAAATAGAAAAACCTGCAAAATCTATTCGTTTTTCCTTTTAAGATGGAAAAAAGATGTGCTCCGAACCAAGTGTATCATTTTGCATCATGCAATTCAAGTGTTCTAATGGCAAGAAACGGTACAAGTTGACTTTGCCCTCTCATAATTAATGAAGCATATCTTTTTGTTTTACTTATCGGATTGGATGAATAAATGGCATATTAAAGCTTATTTTATTGGCTTTCAAGGGATAACAAACAAAGACCCATGCGACTTTTCTTTTTTATATCAAAATGTCGTCGTTCCGATTGTTACAATTTTTTTGGGACAGCTTTAGTACACAGTAGCAATTTAGATGTCATATGCATGCCAGTGCGCAGGTGTTTGCTTGTATTTGGAATGGTGGGAATTCTTTTGTCATGGATCAATCAAACAAAAGAATTCCACAGTGCACAAGTACCACATGGCATCTACACTACACAGTAGACAGATTTAGATGACATGTATGCGCAAGGTGTGGCTTGTTTGGGAATTGTAATTCTTTTGTTCATGGATTGATCGAACAAAATATCCACATTACACAAGTACACATATGGCAATCTACAGCTACACAGTAGGCAGATTTAGATGCATGCATGATGCATGTGGTGCTGTATTTGGAATGTGGAATTCTTTTGTTCATGGAATTGATCGAGACACATAATTCACATTACCAAGTACACACATTGCATCTACTCTACACAGTAGGGCAAATTTAGATGCCATGCATGCCGTAAGATATGTGTTTGTATTTGGAATGTGGATTCCTTTTGTTCACGGATCAATTAAACAAAAGCATTCCACTCAGCACAGTACCACGGCGATCTACAGCGACACAGAGGGCAGGATTTAGATGCCATGCATGTCATGGGCAAGGTGTGTGCGTGTATTTGAATGTGGACTTCTTTGTTCATTCATGGATCGAATCAAACAAAAGATTCCACATTTTATGTGCAAGTACAGGATCAGGTTGGCCATCTATTGCCTTATTTGGTAATTAACATGCAATCATTTTAAGTGCACCCTTAGATTTTCAAAAGGAGATTTGCATGGTTGTTAGCTTTTACATACCATTGGCCCTCAACCTGACATGTTTAATCCAAATCATGTCCTGTTGTTAAACTTAATGATTTTATAATATACTGACTCCCGCGACATTTTAGTTTGCAGACGACAGAATTGATTGTTTAAATTGACACAAGAAAACGTCGGCCAAGTTGATTTCCCATGGCATATCACCCTGTTTGACTGGTCTGTGACCTTTGTGATTTAACCTCAATGAGTAGGAGTCTATGATATTATTTAAAGAGAAGACAACTATCCTGATCCTCCGGAGAGAGTCAAAATATTTTTAAATCTGTTTTTATTATTTTATTAGTAGAATATTATATCTGTAGAATTCTCATATGTTAGTTTTTCCAATCGAAAAAACTTATTTTTTATCCGAAGGGGAAGAAAACAGTAGTGTTTCAAAGATATGAATCGCCTTGAATTACGTGTTGTAACAAGTGTCCGGTCACGACAGTATGAGTAAAATATCCGACGTTGTCCTTATTAGGTTTCTTTTGGGCCCTATACTGTGAGGTAATGTTAGGCATACCTAACTGTTTGCAAACATTCAAAAATCTGATTTTTGATTTTTTTTTTTCGATTTTCTGCTTGAGCAAATCACTGATAGTGGCCTTAATAAGACGCATTTATGTTGATTTACGTTTACCGAGCACTTAAATTAGCCTACAACTACAGGGATGTCCCCTTTAACCGCTTGTGTCCCTATCGTTTTTTGGGTAGGTTATTTTTATGTTTAATATATATCTCTATTCTCCAATGGACTATACTATCATTTTCGAGCAAATTGAAGAAATTTCATATTTTGTGAAAATGTGGCCCAGTTTAACGGCTTTAAAAAAACAAACTACATCAAAGTGCCCTCAATGAATTAGTCTCAAGTTGCAAATTTAGTTCAATTTCAGGATTGATATGTTTGTGATTAGCATGTAAAGTACATTGCTCATGCAAGGAGCAGTACTTTATGAATTCCTTGAGGATCGAGGTACGAAGACATCTGAAGCTGTTCCGATGTCAGCCCTCACTCTGAATTGTGTGTTGATTTTAACATTTAATTTTTTAATTTTCAGATTAGTTTGCAGACACCATCATCTTTTGAAAAAGGGGATTACATTTTGGAAATGATAGTGTGAGCTTCCTTGATGTTGAGCATGGCATGTACAAGGTTGAGGGGCATGCAGTCAGCCTCCAGATGAGGTGACATTTGTTTATGTTTATTGCCCCCCTGTTGGTGGTAAGAGAGAACTGGCAGGCAAAGCACCTATACGTTGCATGGGGAAATTCTGTCTGTTTTTTGGCTGTAACTTTTGTTTCCGAATTAAATAATACTAACTTTCTTATCAAGCATAATAAGCTAATATGCTACATCTGCATTTTTTGTGACCAATTTAGATCATGAAAGATTCTGCAAGTAATTTAAAACCAGATGTTATGTATGTTCTGTCATAGCAGAAACTACGGTAATATTTTGCCTGCCAGAAAACAACAGAGGCGTCCTGAATGTCCAACAAGTGACGTCATAGAGTCACATCATCTATTGTTGTCAGTTTAGGGCAAAGCAGTTAGTCAGGGGTATTAAAGCATACCCACTTCAGTCACTTGTAAGTAACTTCTCCAAATTGCTTATTGGGACAGAAGGAGGCTGTATTCTGTGCTTGTGATGTGTGCTACATGTCTCAAAAAAAGAAAGAAAAGAAAAAAGAGAACTCTCAAAGTGCCCTCTATTTCACGAAGAGAAAAAAGTAAACCATAAAAATTAAAACACACATAATGTGTGTCCATTCCTCTGCAGGTGAATAAATGAATGAATGAATGAATGAATGAATGAATGAATGAATCAATCAATCAATCAATCAATCAATCAATGAATGAATCAATCAATCAATCAATCAATCAATCAATCAATCAATCAATCAATCAATCAATAACATTTAGAGTGTTCACAACATGGCCCGATCACTAATAAACTTTACAGATGGGGTTTTGGAGTAAAGGTCAGATCATATGCTTAAATTGGGCCATCTGCCTTTAAAAAATAAAATATCTTGTGCATGAGCCTTTCCCCAGGGAAGCCACGAATCATTAAAGTGATACATTTATGGGGGAAGAGTGCTAGATGAAAACCCCCAGACAAGTCACATTTCCCCACAGTACAGTGAAGCAATAAATCAACACAGTGTCAAACTTTGCACTAATTTCATGATTTTCCCCCTTCAGAAATTCTCCCTAACCCCATTGCAGCATTGGCATGTCCAGCCCCCATTTTTGCCAAAATGTCAAATGCCTATTTTGGCCTAAATTAGCATTCAGCCCCCTGGGCCAGGCAGGTGACACTGTACAAATGCCCATAGACAATTTAGATAGTAGTAGCACCACCAATTTTGATAAGCTACCTAATTAGCTAATAATTTATGCAGTATGACGTTGTGACCGGGGATGACATAGCGTAAATTTTACAGCGCCACGTACGACTGGCGATCGATAAGCTACTGATTCATGCAGTATGCCTCCACTCTCTTGATCGAGTAGCCTATTCCGATTTATTTAGGATCCCTCCTGGGCATTCTTGCACTCTCAGCCCCCCCCCCCCCCCCCCCGCCAAAAAAAAAAAAAAAAAAAATGATCCCAGATGAACTGGTTTCAACTGGAACCAGTTGAAATCCAGTCGATCCCAGTAGAATATCCAGTTGAATCAGTCGATTCCGTGACGGAAAATGGAACAATTTTCAACTAGGTTTTTACTGACCAGTTGAACTCAGTTAAGACCAGTTACATACAGTTAAAAACAGTTGAAACCAGTTAGTTCCGTCAAGGAAAATGGAACAACTTTCAACTGGGATCAACTGGAATTTTGACCTGGGCCAGATGTGGAGGTTTAGTGGCCACCCCCTGTGCACCTTCGAAAAAAAGTTGGTACCACAACTTTGTTTGACTCTAAGTTAATTCTAAGTAATAATCAATTCTTTATATACGGTGCACTATAACAGTGTACATCACTATGAGTTACAATATGCTCATCCTCCAAGGACACAGTTCAGTGGGTTGTACTTGTAAATACATTGACATGAACTGAACTTGTGTGATCTGGGTATCATATATCATACCCAAAAAACCAGGGGGTGTATTTTCTAAATACACTGGCAAATGGAAGGTACTGAACTGTGCCAAGGGAATTGAGATTTTACTAGCTCATAGTCTGTAGGTCACAGGAGTGAAAGGGTACTTCTTGATGGACTAGCCAGTCATTATCTGGGCAAAACCAAACTTTTGCCTCTTCAAAGCCTCAACTCACCATTTTATCACTCACTACAGTAAACAGCAGCCCTTTTTTACAGTTGGCAAATAAAACACTCAACTATGGGAGAATAAATAGAAGTGTTAGTTGTATCATTATTTGCCTAAGCGTCTGTTGGTTTATTTTGCTCACTTCCAAGATAAGCAACCCAATTGATTGATTTCCAATGGAAATACCTGGGATAATTCAACAATTACTTCTTCATTCAGTTACAATAACATATTTTTCTCCTGATTATTAAACTAGCCTATTCACAGTTTCTTCATACAAAGTTTGGAAGACTCAAAATCTGTGCATAGTGGTGTTACTACTGCACACATAAATGTTGGCCTCAAGTGCACTATAGGCCAGATTCAAATCAGTGAAAAGTAAAGTTGCTCAGATTTTGCTCTTAAAGGGACCCTGACACATTTTGAATATAAGGTACCCTTAATAATGAGGTTTTTGCATTTTTGTATTGTTACATGTCATAACCTTTACACCTGAAATTAAAGGGGCATTTTGTGATCCACAGCCTCGTCCCCCGACTTAACTAAAAAAAGTTGAGATTTTCATATCATCTGAACCGTCAACATTAGTAATCCATGTGTGCCAAATCTTACGTGCATATTCAGCCGTGTCTGTAAGTAATTCGCAATTTTGTATTTTCTGTCCGTAAACGGACAGAAATGATAGCACAGTGGCCTATGGGACCGTGGGAAACGAGCATTTGCTCATAACACAAAACCGCAAAGTTAGAATCAGCTAAAAACTTGTGAACAAGCTTTTCTCAAGCATATCTAGTGAACAATGAATAAAACAGAAGGGGCTGGAATCACGAAATGCACCTTTAATAAGCCCAAAACAGTTTCTTTGTATGTAAAGCAAGTAATTTTATAAAAACATTCTGGGTAGCGGTTTTGTAAAAAAAAAAAAAAAAAAAATATGTTCTCATTGTCTAAAGGTTCTTGATTAAAGGCTAACTCAGAGATTTTAAAAAATATAATTTTTGTGTAGAAATTAAAAATAGCCACCTATAATAGTCACCTGAAACACTGAATTCAAAAGTTAGAGGTGAATCGGATTTTTTGTTTTCATGCAGTAAACATTTATGTACAGTATAACAGTGCCATAGCTGTTTATAACAAAAATTGCAGATCCGGAATTTTATAACAAAGTTGTGATTTTCTATATGAAGGACTTCGATTTGAGCTTAATTATTTCACACAGTGATTAATATATGGACAAGCATTATGTATATGCAAAAAATGATTTATTTGAAAATTGAGGGCACCCTCCTTGGAAATTGACTCAGCCTTTAACTATAGTGCTATGTAAATTTAACTACCAAATTTGACTGAAAATGAAGAGAAGGGCTGTGAATGAATACCTCAACTTGAAACCAGGGCCCTTCTGGGTGGCTATTATAATATTCCCAGGTGTAAATTTTGTATGTTGCTGGAAATGTACCTATGCCCCCTTAAAGGGACACAGATGTCAGATTATTTCACATACACTATCCCTATTTCCCATACTTTCCCATTGTTTGTGCATGTTTGTAATGTTACTTTTCTTCAACTTTCCCCAATAGTGGAGGAGCTAGGACCCAGGTCAAGCATTATCGTTTACCCCTCACTACAGAAAAGGTTTGACACCTTTGGTAGTTAGTATGGACCCTCTATATCAACGCTAGGTAGGTAGTACTCTCAAATTGTGGTGTCACTTTTTCAATAGGGGCCAATTTAAGTTTACACAGGCGTCAAACTTTTATAATGCTCCAATCATTTTGAAATGTATGCCATATTGTCCGTCTAGTCATAAGGATTCCAAAAATGTATAGTTTGCAGTGGCGTAAATTTCTTTTTGACATTGGGGGGGATGGGGTTGATGAAAATTTATGAATGAAACAGGGTTTGGTGAAAAGATCCATTACTAGCACATGTTCGCGCGAAGCGCGCAAAAAATTTAGCCATTTTGAAGGTAAATTTGTTAAATGTAATTGTAATTATAACAAAATGCGCGCGAAGCGCGCGAAAATTTACCATTTTTAAGCTATTATTGTAAAATATGAGGTTATATTTGATCAAAAAGCACATGAATGGGCATCAACATTGGGGGGGATGATCGTATTGACCATCAACCCTCATCAAAATATTGGGGGGGATATATCCCCCCCATCCCCCCCGGGATTTACGCCTATGATATTTTGTACCATCTATGACCAATGATTTTGGAGTTATAGGTAAAAATGGCTAAAATGGTAAGGTCAATTTCTATTTGTACAGGGGGTCAAATTCAGAAGTTGCTCCAATTTTGTTGAAAATGATAGAAGTTGTTCATCTAGCTTAATGAGTCAAAATAAGGAATAGTTTGTACCATCTGCAATGCATAGTTACCATGTTATGGGACAAAATAGGTCACAGGTCAACATACCCAATTGGTGTTGACCTTCTTTGACCCTTATCGCCGTAAGTAAGCATTTAACATAATACAAACTATACCTTTTAGGAGTCCTCTTACCTCAGGCAATAACTTGCAAGTATTTAAAATATAATCAGCTTAACTTTTAATGTTGACCCCTGTACAAATCGAGATTGACCTGTTTGAACATTTTAGCCATTTTACCTTATAACTCCAAAACCAATGGTCGTAGGTGGTACAAACTATACATTTTTGGAATCCTTATAATAAGATGGACAATATGGCATACATTTAAACATGATTGGGGCATTTTAAAAGTTTGACCCCTGTGTAAACTTAAATTGGCCCCTATTGAAAAAGTGATACCACAATTTGAGAGTACTACTACCTAGCATTGATGTAGAGGGTCCATACTAACTACCAAAGGTGTCAAACCTTTTCTGTAGTGGGAGGTAAACGAACTCCTTAAATAAGGCCCCTATGATATTCTGCTCCTCCTCTACAAGGGGCACTGATATTGGGAAGTGGTGTGGGTATATGTGCAGCCCTTAAGACCCCCATTTTGTGTCTCTCTAGCAGTTCACAAGATCCCCATTTGAAGCATAATTTAGTTCTTAAGATCCCCTTTTGGGAAAATTTTTGCCCCAGAAGCCAAATTTTAGCCAATTTTCAGCTCCCAAGCCTGCAAATTTCTCAAAAATTTCAGTTCCCAAGCCCCTACTTTTGGAGAGGAAATCAATTCGCAAACCCCCAAGTTCAGAAATCGGGGCCGCACATCCCTACCTAGATCTGATCTGTATACCAGCTATTGATTAAAACCAGAATACCGCTCTCTTCCATGGTTCAATTGGAATTGGGCAATGAATCATGAAGCACCCCGTCCTTCAGAGGGATGTTAAGCTGTCGGTCCTGTGTACAGTGTCGCAAATGTATACATGTACATCACAGCCAGTTTTGAATAAGAGTAGGGTGAAAACCCCTGACTGCTCCCATTCTGACATGGTCTCCAAAAAGCGGGCCATGTTAGGAGCGTCCGTATCATGGATACGTGCAGCCCCGGATCAGCTTACATGGCTCAACTAATCCTAATACCTAAGCCATTATCAATAGCTATCAATGGCTTACACGAACAAAACAAACAAACTTGAGAGAGTGTTAGTTCATTGTGTACATATCCTCTTGAACCCCTTTGCAAACCTTTACCATTTCTAGTCTTATTTCTGTTTCAAAATTTAGGTTTTAAAGACTGTCAGTCATTTTCTTCAGGTTATAAAAAGACAACACCCTCATTATTTTTCTCAAAATTGTTTTTTATTTTTCGCATTATTGCATTGGAAAGTGTTGTAGTAAAGTTACCTGGAAAAGAGTAATAAGAGTGTTTATCAGCTTTGTTTTGAATCAATCCCACAATGCATTGCAATGTGCCCATACCATACTGTACTAAATGCATGTAAGTACTTAGGGATAAAAAGTGTTCAAGAAGTTTAAGATCCATAAGACATTTTATGATCATGCAAGGAATTCCCTAAGTATTAGCACCTTGTGGGCTAAAATGAATGTAAATTGTTTTTACATGTTAAGAATAGGATTTTGTGGGTTCATATGACCTTATTGAAGTGAGAGTTCCTAAAACAGGTGCATTGTGGGATGGACTCAATACAACCTCTGGATTTATCACTAGCAGGTAATTTGGCAATCCTTGGTTTTAGGCCTGTTTTTTTTATTATTTCACCTTATAGCTACCATATGAAGATTCGGTTTCGGGTTAGAGTTAGGGTTAGGTTAGGGTTAGGGTTTAGGAACCCTCACCCTAACCCTAAATCCTAATCCTAATCTTCATATGGCTGTTATAAGATGAAATAGTAAAACCCTAAATCCAAGGATTACAGTAATTTTACAGCAATTCCCAATATTAAACAATAGTGCAAAAAAAAAAAAAACCAAACAAACAAACCAACAAAAAATGAGGGCACTGTTTGTATACATCCTGAAGAAAAAGACTGGCTTTAAAATATGAACACAAGGGCCAATAATAGCTTTAATAGATGGTGACAAAACCACTCATGATATGCCTTCTTAAATTGCATTTTATTGGTGTGAAACGAAGCTGTAATATCCTTAGCAAATTAGTGGCAGAGGTTGGGAAGTGTGTGTCGTGCCATTGAACTGTGCTAGTTTTGTGTGTATCACTTCATCATGTCTTGCAGCTACTGATATTAACTCTTTGGCAGCTGTGGAAATCCATGATCTTGTAATTTTTCAGACGATGGTGGCCAAGCCTGAAAAAAGTGACAAAATGAATCAAAATGGGTGCAGTGATCCCGGCGCGGGGAGGGGCGCGGAGGCACTACATGGCGGAATGGGTATGTGCGGCAGTCAAGACCCCAGTTCGCGCCTCTTCTGTAGTTCTTTAGACCCCCTGTTCAACTATGCTTCAGTTCTTAAGACCCCTAATTTGTCACAAAACTTGTAAATTTTATCTCCATGGCTAAAATACTAGTATGGGGAAATTTTGTCAGTTCTTTAGTTCCACAGCCTCAAATTTGGCCAAAGATTTAGCTCCCAATTCTATCAAATTGGTGAAAAAATAAGTTACAAAGACTCTACTTTCACCAAAAATTCACTTCTCAAATTCCCAAGTTTGGCACTTGGTGAAACACACCCCTACCCAAACTAGAGTGGCCACCCCCTGAGTTTTGGGCCTAATTAGAGGTTGTGGAGCTATAGAGCTGGCAAATTTCCCAAAATTTTAGCCATGGAGCTAAAATTTGTGAGTTTTGTTGCAAACAAAGGGTCTTAAAGGTGCATTTCGTGATTCCAGCACTTTCTATTTTATTCATGATTCACTAGATATCCTTGAGAAACGCTTATTCACAAAATTTGAGTTGATCCAAAGCTTGCGGTTTTGTGTTATGAGCAAATGCTTGTTTTCCACGGTCCCATAGGTCACTGTGCTGTAATTTCTGTCCGTTTACATGTTACTATGAAAAAAGTGTCCACCTTGGCCCCAGGGACATTGGACGACCAACATTAGTCTTACACAATATGCTATGGGGCTTACAAAATCACTTTGAGCTCTAACCATATCAAACATTGAATATCCTTGCGAAAACTTTACAAATGGGGTATGGGGGCATCCAATAAAGAGAAAATTTATATGATGAAATTAGGGGCATCCCCCTTTAAGAAAACGTTGCTCACTATAGTTTTTAAAATCTCTGGACTCGGCTGGCTGGCTGGCTTGCTGACTGGCTGATTGATTGACTGAGTAACTGACCAACTGACTAAATGAATCAATACATAAATAATAATTAAAAATACATAAAAATAAATACATACAAATACAATACACAAATTACATATATAGATAAATAAAAAATACACAAATAAATAAATTAAATCTAATTCAATTAATCTTAAGTACTAAAAATAATATTAATAAAAAAAATAAAATAACATTAATAATTAAAATCATACAAAAATAAATTAAATAAATTTGGCAAATAGCCTCAATACATTCACAGACTCAACATAAACACACCTACACATACACAACCATAACCCCCTATACACCATATGGAAATGCCATCAGTGAATTGAATCCATCTCATGGCAGACATTGCGTAAACTCTAATGTTAACTGTTTAGTCAATGAAACACTTGAGCAATCACTTACTCACTCACTCACTAAATTACCCATCGGCGTCAAGCAAAATACATGAATTACTAAATATTCAACAACAAGCAATAGCTCTGAATAAAACAACAGCATGACACAACTATCCCATCACTCATTTGTATTGGTTGTAAAACAATTTCAATTTTTCATGTTTCTTTAACATTTAAAACAAAGGCTAGCCTAACCAAAATTTGTTTTGTTTGCCATAAGGGAGGTAAAATATAGGTCAGTCAGTCAGAGTCACAATGTTTGCCTTTAAAATGAATACACAACATTTAAGCCTTTTTCAATTGCACAGAAGAACCACGGCCCACCGTTCATATGTGAGGTATATCCTCATTATTGTGCATATTTAATGAGCTCTTTGCATTTTGCTCGCCACCCATATTTGCTCTCCCACCAGAGGGATCTTGCAAGGTTTAACTTAGCAGTATTTTTGGTCTAACATAGTATAATGCTGCTATGTTTATGTTTTTCCTTCTCAGTGGAGTGGCGTAACGAGGGGTGGGCAGTGGTGTAACCAGCGGGGGGGGGGGGGGGGGGGGGGGGAGGGGGGGGGGGGGGGCAGGGGGCAGACTGCCCCTCCCCCCGACAACTAAAATGGGGAGGGAGAAGCCAAAATGGGGATGAGAAGGGAACCAGGTGAAGAAGACGGGGAAAGCTCCTGCAATTTCAGGATAGGGGAAAAGCTAGAATAAAGGGTCCGAATTTAACAGCATAATCACAGGTGAAAGTATAAGTAAAACGCGAGAAGCAAGGGGACCGGATACATGTGGAAAAGAGAAGAAAGGGGAAGGATAATAGGAAAACACGAAAGAGAAATGACATTAAATCTATTCCTGGCTACTCCTGACAGCAGCTAAAACTCATGACCTGATTCAAAATCTATACTCCCCGCCTAAAAATCCAAAGATCTAAATTACTGTATTAAAAAAAGGTATGTAGGTATGTTGGTGAATTATACTAATAAATGCCAGGGGCGTTGTTCGCGTAATGTGTTTGCTTTTGCGCTGTTGTCCGTAATGCATTGATAACGAAGCATACGGGGGAAGTTTGAGAGATTTTATCCAGCCTGGCTGGCGCGTTATTTGAACCATTTTGAGCATGTTGATGCATATTGCAACATCATTCGGATTTTTTTAGGCGGGTAGTATATAAGTTTTAATCTTGATTGAATGAGCTTGACCCCAATCCCCATTCTGTAATTGTTTCAACCAATATTTCATCTGTTTTTGCTATGAGGGCTAAAATGCAATGTTGTCACGTAAGCCCATAGAATACTCCGTAATATTATTACTTTTTAACAAAAAAGGAGGCACATTTTGTCACTCATTGACATCAAAACCAAAAAACTGTGGTGCTAAGCTTTCACAGGGTAATGCCAATGAAAGTAGCTTTTTCTACAACAACAACCAAAAATTGACCACTTCCTGTAAAATGTGGGGTCCTGGTGAAGGCATCGCTGGGGACAAGGGGGCAGAGTGCCAAAAAAACAATGAAAAAATGAAAGTAAAATTGGGAATCTTTATGAAAACATGCAAATCAGCCATTTTGGATCCTATTTACCCTCTGATTGTGATGATTTCCTTACAGGCAACCCCTCAGAACCACAAAGCTGTCTATGCCACTAAAAAGGTAGTGAGATCAGGTTCATGGGCCTTTAAAAGTCTTCATTTTGTAAATTTCGGAGGCTCTAGAACTGAATGGTTCTCTTTCTATTACCTGCAACTAGTCCACAGGTTTCACTGGAATTGGGATAGGCCTTTAAATGGCAGTCAAATGGAAAGCCATCTACATGAATCTAACTCATCTTTTTTATGCTAGTTGTTTTGTAAACAAAATGCCAGTTCTCAGAGGTTTGTAATTTTGAAGGCATGCATTCACACGATTGTAAAAATCCACAGCTCTCCGCGACACAAATAAATGTGTTCACGTTAGAATCAGTTCACTGGGTCTGCCTATTTTTGTCTTCATATTGTACTTCATAAGCTTCTTAAAGGCTGACTTGAGCTTTTCAAAATATGCTTTTTTGTAATAGTAATTAAAAATATTCATCTAGAACTAAAGGATACGTCACCTAAAATCTTAATTCCAAATTATATCTGAATCAGATTGTTGTTTTCATGCAGTGAAATATTTGTGCACAGTAGGCCTATACAGTGCATAGGAATTTTATAACAAAAGTTGGTGATTCTATTGAAGGAGGACTTCGTTTGAGGCTTGGTTACTTCACAACTGTGATTATTAATGCCAATCAATAGTAAATGCAAAACACAATTTCTTTGCAAATTGAGTGCACCCTTATCATAAAATCTCTTAGTCACCTTTACCACTAACTTCAGATTGGTTGCCAACTGCACAAAATCTGTGCTAACAACAGTAGGGTGCACCTACATGGCCGGGATGACCGCGGTGCATACAACCTATTCCATTATAGCAACTCACCAAAATGTCCAAAATAAATTATAGCAAATACGGAGTGCACACCACAAACATTTGTGTGTTTTAATGTTGGTCGGTCATTGGTGTTCCCATGACCCACATACGACTCGTCCTCGTTCCGTTATTTTATACGAAAAAAAAAAATCAGAAATAACCCTCCAGTGGATTTGATTCTCAACTCAACGGGTTTGAATAAGAAAATATTCCTGACACATTAAAAAATTCAGAATTTTTTCTCAAAATTCACTTATAGTGTTAAAAAACCAATGGCGACGTCTGCAATTTGGATTTCTTGGCCCCCCTCCCCGGGGATGGACACAGCAGAGATAGAGGGCCTGAAGATGGTTAAAATATAGGATGGATTAACATGTGCTTAAAACATGTGTCAGATTGATTTTTTGGGCCTTCTAGAGCTTCACCCTGTTTGTTGTGCTGTCTGTGGTTTTACTGATTTATTTTTTTCCTGAATTACTTATTTTCCCTCCACCACTTAAAGTTTTGTGGGCCAAAGTTTTTATTACCATTTATAGCAAATACAATTTTTTTTACAAAGGCCTTACGCAGGGGGTGCGGCCGCACCCCCCAAATTCCACAAAAGGGGTAACCGGTCCACTTTTTGTTGGGTTTTTTTAAAAAGGTCGCAAAATTTAGATAAATTTTTTGCAAGAAAGTCCGCTTTTTGGTGATTAGGATGTTTTTAGGGGGGTGGGTCCAGTGGCGGGCACCAGACCTCTTTTTCTGGGGGGGAAAACGGGGGGCACAGTTGAAATTCTTGGGGGGGGGAAAGTGAAATTTTTTAAAAATTAAATATTCAAACTTTGGAGATTTTACACCAATTTGCCCCAATTGCCTGGTTTTTTAAATTTGTGGATTTTTGGCCCCAACCCTCGCCTAATTTTGCCAACAATATCACCTCATTTTGCTTCCGGCCCAGGGGGGGGGGGGGGGGGGGGGGGGGGGGTGGGGTGGGGGGGCAAACTTGGGGGTGTGAGACAAAATTTTAGGGGGAAAAAGGCCCCCCCTGCGTACGGCCTGGCCTCTGTTTTAATCCCAGATCATTGACTAACAAAATAAAAGAAAATTAAGCTGAATTTTGGTTTTTGTGGTTCCTTGACTTGCATCGTTTATACTACAAGGTGAGTCATAAAAAACTGTAACCTGATGTGTTCGCAAATTTTTTGCACTTTAACATGGTATCTCAATAGGTGATTCATGGAAGCTTTATTTTATTAGCTTTAATTTGCTGCAAGTATCATTCACATAGTTCGGGTATAGACCCAACTATGTCTTTTAAATGCAAGTAGTCTGTTTTTGCTTGGCCACGGATTCACATTAAAGATACACTGGCACATTTGAAAAAAGTGCGGGCCCTCAAGATTTTTTCAAAATCGATTTTTTGCATGGTTTGTAGGCTTTTATATACAAAAGCTCTCACCCGAAATGATTAAGACTAAATCAGCTTTCCGTATGAGTAAACAGAACATTTTTATAATTTAAACGTCGCCGGCGACGCTAAATCACAGACGACAAAATGGCAATTTAACACAAGAACGCACACCGTTTGCATGTTTCCCACGCTATGCTCACTGTTGGATCGGTCTATAACCCCAACCAACCCCGGTCTATAAACCTTTGTGGTTTTAATTAAATTAACCCCAAAATGGAAAAGAATGAAATTCATGTATATACACATTTGTTGATTAAAGTTATGGAAACTAAAAGTTGGCCTACAATTACCTGATCTTCTTTTTATCATCTCATATATCAATGTCCTATCTGTTTTGGGTAATGTTATTCTATTTGTAAAAAATATATCTCTGTTCTCCAATGGCCTAGACTATCATTGAAGCACTATGAAGAAATTTCATATTTGTGAAAATGTGCCAGTGCCGCTTTCAAATGAACAGCGTTCATGTAATCAAAGGAATCGGGCTATTTATTGAGTGCAGAAGTCATAAGCTATTATTAAAAACCCACACAAGATACAGCCACAATTACTATGAATGCCCTCTGTACACCTTCATCCCTCAAAAAAACTTGAAAAATAATGTAACTAAAGTGACATGAGGAGATTTTTTGTATGATACAAATTTTCTCTCAATTGCACAAGATCGATTGTAAACCCAGACCACACCTACCAAGAACGTTCCGAAGGTTTATTTACAAACATTACAAATGACAAACAGCAAACCTGTTTTGAACTTGCCTGACATCATTCTTGTCCCCATAGAACACGTTGCTTTTGACACTTTCTGTCGTGCACGACAGAACGTACATCTAAGTATTACATAGGACGGCGTATTCGGCTTATTCACTTCAGTGTGATCTAATGCATTGGCAAGAGCATTCCAAATATTCACAAAACCCGGGTTCGAAAAAATGGGGGCGCTTCTTTCTGGAAAAATCCTCCTCATGTTCTTTACAGGCCTGACTCAGAGTATTTTCCCGAGAGGACGCCTCATTTTCAATTCAAAACAAATCATGTTTTGGCATATACATAAGGCTTGTCCATATAATTATTCACTGTGTGAAATAACTAAGCTCAAATCGAAGTCTAGCCTGAGGTTGCTCTGGCTTTTTCCACTACGATAGACCCTACTATCTCCTCTCCACTAAAAGGAGGTAGGTACGGACGACGTGCAATGCTACGGAACAAGCTAATCGAAGTCCTTCATATAGAAAATCCCAACTTTGTTATACAATTCCGGATCCAAAAATTTTGTTATACACGGTATCCTATGGCACTGCTATACTATGCATAAATGTTTACTGCATGAAAACGATTCATCATCTCTAACTTTGGAATTAAGCATTTTCGGTCACTATCTTTATTTTTAGTTGTCTATTTTTAATTTCTACACAAAAATATTATATTTCGAAATCTCTGAGTCAGTCTTTAATTGATACATCTATCAAGAAGCAAACATTGGTCACAACCTTTTGAAGTAAAAAAATGCATAAGCATTTTCTTTATTTGTAGACCAAAATACGCCACACAAAACATGGCCATACCATGTCATCCGTGGACAGGGGCAAAACTGACTACTTGAATCAAAAGACTGTAGCTCGGTCTATACCTAACCGATGTGAATGAACTTTACAGCAAGTTAAAGCTATAATAAAAATCTCTTTTCATGATAGCGCTTTGATCATATTTTGAGATATTCAAGGCACTAAAATTGTGTCCATATTAGTAATTTTCTAATATTATGAGAGACACATGCTCAATGATTCTCTGGCCTGTATTTACGCTCAGAAATGTCTTAAAAAAGAGAAAAAAGGCGATTTGGATTTTCTTGTTTTTCAATGTAAAACATAGGCTGAATTTCATATTTGCTCCTATACGAAATTCAAAATTTCACAATTTTTGTACCAAAGAAACATTTCTCGGCTTAATCCTTTCAGATGGGGATATTTTTGATGGAAAGCTTTACATCAGGGCAAAAATCAGTACTTTCGATTTTTTAAGGGACGCCCGATATGTGAAATATCTCGTTGCACCTTTAAAGATGCAAAATGGCAGACACGATCAGGGTCCATTTTTGTCTGACTCGCCCCGTATATTCAGAAAATATACATTGTGGGCCACCTTTTCATTATCCATTGAAACATGGACACTTCAGTGATTCCACGAAGCGTCAAAAATATTTGAATTTGTCGGAATCGCTTTATTTTGTAATTGAAGGATAGTCCGTATATTATCATAAGTTCCTTTTTCCAACTGAGTACCTTGCCAGTTGTAAAAGGAAGAAAACGGCAAAATATAGCCCCACCGTCTTCAAAGCCATATGACTTTTCATCACCAATACGACTGGTGCTCCAACGTGTAAGTGTCCCGTCAATCCTATGGACAATAATGAATAAACTATCAGATTTCCCCTGTATTATAGGTTGCTTCTGGTCATACCATTTGCAGGGCTCATGTTTAAGCTACCCACCTAATTGTCCTCCCACAACCGCACCTGCCCCCCCCCACAACGCCTGATTTTTCGACTGATTTTTTCGATTTTAAGTAGCGCAATCACCTGATAGCTGCCTTTACGCTTTCATAGACACGGCATCCAGCCACCATGGCGTTAAACAATGTGTCGATTTCACCACTATCCCACGTCCGGAAGTTGCAGCAAGTATGAGTGCTGATGACATGTACATATTAAAGGTCAACCTGGTCACAATCGCTAATAGCATTCCGTACACCTCCACGCCCGCCCCGACCCCCCAAATTTTAACCCCTGGAACGCCCCCCCCCCCAGCGTCCAGAAATTTTCCCCCGGCCCCTATCGGGAAACCAAAAGCTACACTTTTCTCAAGGGTTACATAGGTGACGCCGCCGATTGTTCTCGTCAAGGACCAACAAAACCTTTCTGACCATATGATGCACAACCACAACACCCCCCCCCACTCCATACCGCAACCCTTTCGTCTGTTCCAGAGCATGACAATTGAAGATTAAGTTTAATTTAAAAATTCTGTATAGGGGGGAATGATATGTTGTTAGTCTCTCAAACAATACCATTTAGATAAGGGCCAAATTAAACTCAACCTCAGTTCTCCCCTGTTAATTTTTTCATGCAAGTTGGTCCCCGGTAACCCATTTCCAATATTATTATTTTCACAGTTCTTCAATTCATGTCTCCACCGTCCAATGGTGTAAGATTGGTGTCAAAAAATCACCTGGAACATCTTTATATAGACACCATTAAACAGGAAATACTTTAAGTGTTTTTCTGCCGAACAAAAAATCAACAGTTTGCTGAAGTATTGTAAGCTCACAGAGCATCAGGAGCAACTTCATATGGCTACCAATATGCTCATTGTCACCCCCACGGCACAACAGTTCCAGTGGGTGTACTTGTACTCTCACACATTGAACCATTGAAACTGACCATTGTGTGAATCTGGGTATCATATATCAACCCCCAAACCACAGGGGGTTGTATTTTTAAATACATAGGTGAATGAAGGCTACTGAACAGTGCCAGGGACACCATTGAGATTTTACTTGCTCATATGCAATGGTGGGAACCCGAACATTTTCATTATTACACAAATAAACCCCCCTCTCCCGAGAAAGTGTTTACAAACCTGAATAGGCGGAAAGGCCCCTGATATTTTCGAGACAGCTTTAAAGTATTATTCTGTAATTAGATTTGTAAACAATAATATGACTTTTTAACCAAAATAATGAATTTTTGCAGCAGACAACACATTTTTGGGGGCAGGCAGGGGGAAATGGGAAACACTTAATCTTGAACTTCCATTGGCCTATTATCTTTCCTGGTCTGTTACACAGACTACCACAGTGGCAAATACAAATGTCCAGACGATAAGATGTGCCTATGGGTTTGTTGTGGCCCACCACAATGATGATAGTGATGGAAAGTCTATTTTATTTTCTTAGCTTCAGGTACTGGTCTTGCATCCCCCATCCCATGATGATTGATGGTATTTAAAACCAAAGCGTGTACACCCCAGAGACCCTCCCCCCCAACCACAACCACACCCTCCCACACCCCACCCACATCCACCCCCCCAAAAAAGATAAATCTGCCAAGCCAAAGAGAACACATTTACTTTGGCCCCTGGATTGACATTTAGCATATTACTGTAAAATAATGGCCCAAAAAAGCACCCCACCCCCCCCCCCCCCCCCCCCCCACCACCCTTCCATGGAAAGCAAAAATTCAATCCCGTGACGGTCACACTCGACTGCCACAGGTGCTCTCGGTCCACCTGATTTTTACCACCCAACGCACCCACTTAACCAATCTTTACGGCCCAAAAAACCCACATTGATCCACCCACTTACCCTACTTTCCAGCACCCCACCCACGCTGCTCGGCAAACCCCACCCAACTGTCACACAAGAAACACCTACCCCACCCACTACATGCAACTTTTTCGACGTTCCTACTCACATTTCCTCGCACAGACACCCTCGGCCTTGCCCAGGACCAACAAAAGTAGGCCCCCCCCCCCCCACCCACCCCCGTTTCACAGCGTTTACCACCACATCACGGCCCTTCCCACAACCCCCCCCTACTACACTCAAACATGCTGTCTATTACTTGGAAAGTACACTGCTATGAATGTATAGGAGGTGCACATGTGACGGTGCAACGCAGGCAAACAATCCAACAGCATGCCAGGCAGTATGCGTGAGCACATGCAGGGCTTGTGCTTTTAAAATCACCACTCAATCAGGCGCGATAAGGCTATTGAAGGTTTGTAATGTATGGGCATATCTACGCAGCTCTGTAACCTGTCGTAGATCAGGTGCTAACTTGTGTTTGTTAAAATTGATGCCACTCATCTATAAACTTGATTTTTTAGATTTTCTGTGTTACATAGAAGCATTGGTAAACAGCATATAACAGTACGTTCCCACACACCTTATACACCAAACGATACAATCCATAAACAATTATACAAAAAAATAAAACTGGGGCATATTGTTGCGACATTTTGACTTTATTTGTCATAACAACCGCATCCTAAGCTAAATTCCCGCTTTTACTCCATCCAATTTGATGGCTCTAAGCCGGAGATATTGTCAGTAACACACAAGGACTAAAATACCACCTTGGGCCAGTCTTCACCTGAAGGATTCAAGAAACTAAAAGGTACATCTATAAGGTGTGTAGCATCATTGGGGGTTTAAACCCTTTTCAAACAAGAATATTGTACAGATTAGAGCGGAATGTATTATCTGCATTAACACTAATCAATATATAGTTTCAGTGAAAGCACCAGAAATATTATTATGTGGGTTGGAAATGAGGGGAGGGACTCACTCTCAGGGGGACAATAATCAAGAAATTCATGGAAATTTGGGGAATGATGACTGCTGACACTAATGTAACAGTCTAAAGTCTGTTGAGGGACAACACAATTGGGGACAACGCTCTAATGTGGAGGACAATTTACCCTTCCCTGTTCCCCACTGCTCAAAGATGCCAGGGGGAATATGATGAAGAAAGCAGTGTTCAACAAAGAGCAATCAAGGAAAAAATCGTTGGTTCAAAGGTCTCAGTTACTTTCAAACAAGGGTGTTTGATGGTTCTACCTTCTGCTAAATCCTGGAGTAAAGTAAAGATGAGACAAAAGACCTATTTGGAATGACTTTCCCAATTTACCTAAGGTGCAGGAATTGGTCCTTTTTATTAACTATTCATTCTAACTTATCTATCATTGATATATCATTCAAAAATAAATGTAGTCTCCCCGTTGATACTCTCTATGATAGTCTAGCTGATATTTGATAGTCTATCAACTTGGACCTATTTTATAAATAGCATGACTACTGATCATCTACATTGAAAGATCCTTTGAAGAGTAGCCGTTAATATTTTGATAGTCTATTTGATATTTTGATAGTCTATTGATAGGGATAGTCTATCAAATGACGAGCCGAGACGAGAAGAAAACAAGGAGTCTTCGAGGGCCCTATGTCCCAGAGCCGAGCCCCCTAGGAGCGGTGGAGCACTCATCCCGCCTGCTACTGCCCCTACCCATCCGACGCGCTCCCCCAGACCCCCCCGACATGGCTCTCCCGGCACAGACCCACCCCCCCCCCCCCCCCACCCCACCCCCAAACCGCCCCCCCCACCCCCCCACCACCCACCCAACCAACCCCTCCACCCCCCACCACCACCCACCCCCACCCCACCCCACAACACACCCCCCCCCCCCCCCCCCCCCCCCCCCCCCAAACCGACGCCCCCCACCCCCACCCCCCACCCCCCCCCACCCCCACCCAACCTGCACCCACCACACCCCCCACCACCCTCAAACCCAAAAACAAACAAACCAATAAAAAAACACCCCACACCCCCCGCCCCCCACCACACCCCCCCCACCCCCGCCACACACGCCCCAGTCCCCCAGCATACCTCCCAACCCCACCCCACCTCCCACCCCAACACGACACCCCCCCCCCCCACACCCCCCACACGCACAACCCCCCCCCCCACCCCAACAACCCCCAGCACCACACCAACACCACCCAACCCCCCAACCACACCACCCCCCCAACCACACCCCCCCCCCAACCCCCCCAACCACCCCTCCCCCCACCTAACCCCACACCCCAACCACCCCACCGCCACAAACCCCACCACCCAACACACTCCACACCCCCCCCCCACGCCACACCGCCAACACACCCACCCCACCACCACCCCCCACCACCCACCAAACCACCCCCCCAACACCCACCTCCCCCACACCCACCACCCCCCCCCAAAACCCACCACCCCACCCCCCACCCCCCCACCCCCCCACCCAGTTCCCCCCCCTGCCCACCCCAGAGACACCAGCCAGTGAACACACGCACACCTCCTCACTCAGACGCCCCCCTCAACTCTGTCACACAACCACGATTAACACATATATGCCGGTTATTCTGATATTCCCTACCCTCACCCCCACACACACACACCAACACCCCAACCAACCCACCCCTCGGCCTTAACCCAAACCACAACACACAATGGCCCCCCCCTACACACACCACCCCCACGAAACCCCCCCCAACACCACCACACCTATCATGCTCCAAGCCTCCCCCACGCAACTTTCCCAAACCAACCCCGCTCACCGCCACCAACAACCCAAAACCCACCAACAACCCCTCCCCCAACCCAACCAAAACAAACACCACCACACCCCTCACCACCCCTGGAGACACCGAGAGATAAGCATAATGAAACGCCAACACAAAAAAGTCACCCCAACTTATCCCCTCGCAACAAAGCGAGGAGCAGCGATAACTCCCCACCACCCCCCCCCCCCCACCCCCCCCCAACACACCACCCCCCACCCCCACCCCACCCACCCACACACGCACCACACCCCCCCCACAACACCGCCCCAAAACCCAACACCATCGCACCACAAAACACCCAACCAACCCCAACCACCCCCCACCCCCCCGAGTTGTACTATCCGCACCAACAACCACACCTCCCCTCCCCCCCCCCTCCGTTCCCCCCCCTCCCCATCCTTACCCCCCTCCGCGCCCCCATCATCATCCACACCCCATCGCCCGACCCACCCGACCCGACACAGAGGACCGCAAGCAGAAAGCGCCGCCCGGCATGGCGGAAACAAACCACCCCCCACCACCCCCCCCACCACCCCCACACCCCCCCACCCCCCCCCCCCCCCGCACACACCGCTCCGCACGTGCCTCCCCCCCACACACCCCCCATCAACCTCTCCTTATTTCATCCCTCCCTTTCCACACACCGCCCCCCCCCACCCCAAAACCACACCACCCCCCAACACACCCATAACCCCACCCCCTATCTCACCTTCTCACTTCTTCCTCCCCCCTCACACCGCACCCGACCGCCACATTGATTAGACTGATCGCTCTATCACTTCACAACTGATCAGTGGCACACCCCAGACCTAGCTCTAATCCAAATTTAACTGCAAACCACCATAGGCGGTGCACTGTCTCACCTTATGTGGGACCGGACGGTGTCTCGTTTTAACTGCAAACGTTTGTGGGGGGCACCCCCGCCCCAGAAGAACTGCCCCACCACCCCTTAAGAGGTGCCCAGCCACCCCCTCATCTCAAATCCGTAAAACCGTCAGACTACCCAACAACTTAGACCTTTTGTGCACCCCGCGGCTCACGCGCAATACTCCCCGGTGGTACCCGATAAAACACATCAAATAGACCGGCCACAACCCATAACCCTCTATTCCTTTTTCTCCCCGCCGTCGCCACTACCAACCCACCACCGAATCCACAAACAAGCCAGTGATGCCTCGTTTTTAAAGAACTTCCCTCCCCAGTTTTTAAACTTTCTAGTTAAAAAGGCTGGTAGAGAGTGATGTCCGTTTGATACAAAGTTTATTATTTGAGGGAGGGGAAAACCAAAAATCACACAGTAGTTGAGGAAGGAGAAGTGTCAATATGTGGATTAAACTAAATCAAATAGAGAGGATGAACAAAGTTTATTACTTGAGGGACGGGGAAACCCAAATCAACAGTTGTGAGGGAGAGGAGAATAAAATATTTGTTTATTAAACCAAATCAACATGAGAGGGGTGCCTTTCTTAAAGCCCCCCCCCCCAATTTGTAATAAAGTTTTTTCAATGTTCTATATAGGCCCTAAGCCAAATCTTATTTAACTAGTTAAAGATGTTAAATGAATCTTCATATAGCTACCCCAAATCTCAAAGAAAACCAATATCTACCCACCCCATACCATTGATGACCCAGTGTTATCGCACCCATGTATGGTCAACTCCCCCTATCTAAGGGAAAACAGGAGACTTTATGGCCATGGAGCCTCCCTAGACTATTAATCCCTACACTTAACACCTCATCACTAAAAAAAACATCCCTAAAATTTGCAAGAGAAGAGCATTGAAATTGAAAGCAACAAGCTTAGGGATAAGTGGTTGGAACAATAAATAGTTTTCTTCAAAAGTAATTTTCCAAGATAAACAGTGGGCATTTTTGCAAAGGGTGAAAAACCTACAGCGCATCCTAAGATCTAAACATTTCAATAACATAGTTGTAACAATCTTTTAAGGGAGGAGTAGATGTGAAATTCAAAGATGGGGGGGTTTGCTGCTAGGGTGCGATCAAACAGAATCAACGAAGATTAGTGGATTCCTCAACTTTAACTGTTTAAAAGTACTCCCTACAAAAGGTGGGCGTTGCTTCGTTTTAACCATGTTAAACCCTGCAAAAGTTTTACTGATTTAAGGAGCGGGGGGAGGGGGGGGGGGAAAGTCAATATTGTGTGAGGGGTGCCTAATTTTAACTGTATAGTGCGTTACAGCGCCCTCCTGCCGTTTTAAGTCTTTAGTATTGACTCAAAATCGTCGGGTTAGTGTAATTAACCGCACTGTAAAGTAAAAATAGTGTGAATTCGAAATAACGGTCCCAGTGAATTTAAATCTTTGGACCACGCCTAGCCTTTGTTCGACACTGCACAACCTAGGCTATTCCCTACGTTAAGTCTTTGAAAGACTAGCATTCGGGAGGACCTGCCTCGTTTTAATGCAAAAAGTTTACTATTTCAGGGAGGGGAGAAATCCAATCAAACAGTGTTGCCGCCATAATAGTAAACCTTAGTAAAACTTGTGGGACCGGAGAATCAAATGAGGGGATCACAGCACTCAAATAGTAAACTCCTTGTTTAAAAACGAGGCATACACAAATGGGTGAGTTTACTATTTAGGAGGGGGTTGCTTCGTTTTAACTGCAACGTTTACTATTATATTTCAGGGGAGGGGATGGAAATTCAATCAAACAGCTGTTGCCTTCCTCAAATAGTAAACGGCAGTTACAACGTGTGGGGGACGGGGTTGAAAGTAAATCTAATGAGGGGTGCGCTATCAAACCGTATCAAAAAGAGTATTTCAGGGAGGGAAGGTGCCTTGTTTTAATGCAAAGTTTACTATTTCAGGGAGGGCGGAATTTAAATCAAACAGTGTGCCTCCCTCTCAAATAGTAACCGCCGTTAAACTTTGTGGGACGGGATGGAAGTAAATCACATGAGGGGGGGGGTTCGCCTCACTCAAATGCAAACCCCGTCGTGTTTTTCAAACGAGGCATAACAAAGATAGGGTGAAGTTTTATTTTAGGAGGGTGTGCGTTGTTTTAAACGGCACAAGCTTTACTATTTAGGGGGTGATTGTTTATATTTGTGGACGAGGGTGGCCTCGTTTTAACGCAGTTTATATTCAGAGGGAGGGGGAAAGCAAATCACAGAGTAGCTAGGGAGAAAGGAAACTTATTAAACAGAAGGTCAAATTTAAAGAGTGATGCCTCGTTTGAAAGACCCCACCATCACACAAACAATTTGTCAAGTTTATAGTTAAAAACCGTGTGTAGACTTGCAAAAGTTTACTCTTTCAGGAGGAGGGTATCATCTTGCGGTGAGGGGTGCCTCGTTTAACTGCGAAGTTTACTGTTTCAGGGAAAGGTAAACCATAGTTAAAAGTTTGTTTAAACCAAAATCAAGGAATAAGAGTGTTGCCGCGTTTTAAGAACTCCTTCCTACAAGGGGGGGGGTTGCCTTTTGTGCCTCGTTTAAACTGCAAATTTTACTTAGGTTGTAACTGCAAAAGTTACTATTGTTAAAACGTTGGTGGGAGGGGTGGAATGGAAAAATATAGTAAACCGCAGTAAACGTTTGTGGGGACGGGGGTTTTGTTGAAAGTAAGTAAATGAAATGAGGGATGCGCTATCAAAACCATATCAAAAAAGTATTTCAGGGAAGGCGGGTGCCTTGTTTTAACGCAAAGTTTACTATTTCAGGGAGGGGGGGGGAATTTAAATCAACATTGTTGTTGCCTTCCTTCAAATATTAAACCGCAGTTAAAACGGTTCGTGCGGGACGGGGTTGCAAGTAAATATAATGAGGGTGCGCTATCAAAACCATATCAAAAAGAGTATTCAGGAGGAGGTGCCTTGTTTTCACTGCAAAAGTTACTATTGCAGGAGGGGAGGGGGAATTTAAATCAAACAGTGTTGCCTCCCAAAAATAGTAAACCGCCGTTAAAAAAACTTTGTGGGACGGGATGGAAGAAAATCAAATGAGGGGGGGTTCGCCTCACTCACAATAGCAAACCCCGTGTTTTAAAAAGAGGCCCATAACAAAGAGATAGGGTGAAGTTTACTATTTAGGAGGGTTTGGCTTCGTGTTAAATGAAAGCTTTACTATTTAGGGGGTATGTTTACTATTTGGGGAAGAGGGTTGAGAGGGTTTTGCCTCGCTTTAACTGCCAAGTTTTACTATGTTCAGGAGGGAGGGGGGAAAGCAAATCACAGAGGTAGTTAGGAGAATTTTTAACCGAATCAAATAGAATGATTGCTTCGTTTGAAAGACCCCCCCCACACACAAACAGTTTGTAAAGTTATAGTTAAACCGTGTGCTAGACTGCAAAGTGACTTTTCAGGAGGGGGGGGATCAAATCTTGCAGTGCGGGGTGCCTCGTTTAACTGGCGAAGTTAACATTTCAGGGAAAGGTCAAACCATAGTTAAAACGTTATTTTAAAACCACATCAAGAATAGAGTGTTGCTCCTTTTAAGAACTCCCTCCTACAAGGGGGTGGTGCCTAGTTGAACTGTAAATTTTACTTCAGGTTTTTAACTACAAAGTTTACTTTGTTTAAAACGTTTGTGGGAGGAGTGGAAAGTAAACACAATGAGGGGTGCTATCAAAATCGAATCAAGAGAGAGTGATGCTCATTTTAAAAAGTCCCTCCCAAAAGGGGTGACATTTAACTGCCAAAGTTTATGGTGTGAGGGGTTTGCCTAATTTAACCCCAAAGTTTACTAGTCTATTTAGGGAAGGGGAAATCACATCAGAGCCTCGTTTGAACTGCAAAGTGTACTTATTTCGGGGAGGGGGAAATCAAATCAAAGGTATTGCCTCCTCAAATAGTAAACCGTAGTTAAAACGTTGTGGGACGGGGTGGAAATTAAATCAAATGAGGGGGGGCTGCTCTCAAACAAAATCCAGAAGCGAGTGATGCCTCGGTTAAAGGTTTAAAACGTTTGTGGGAGGGTGGAATAGTAAAAATTATGGGTTGCTATAAACCGAACAAGGAAGAGAATGATGCTCGTATCAAGACTCTCCCAAAAAAGGGGAGAGAAGAGGGCTTCATCCTTAAACTGGAAAATTTACGTTTCAGGGACGGGGGCGGGGGTGGGGAATCCATCTCTTGTGTGAGGGGTGCTTCATTTGACCCTGCGAAGTGTACTATGTCGGGGGGAGGGGGGACTCAAAAGAGTGTGTCTCCTCAACATAGTAAACCGTCGTCACCGTTTGTGGGACGGGGGAAATAAATTAAATAAGGGGGGGGGGGGGGGGGTGATATCAAAACCCAAACGAGGAAAGAGAGAGATGGCCTCGTTTTAAAGAACTCTCTCCTACAAGGGGGGTGCATCGTTTTAACTGCAAAGTTTTACTTCAGGTTTTAACTGAAAAGTTTACTATTGTTAAAATGTTTGTGGGAACGAGTGGAAATGTGGGAGGGTGGAAGTGGTGGAAAGTAATTCAAACGAGGGGATTATTATCTATCAAACCAAAAATCAAGAAGAAGTGATGCCTCGTTTAAAGGGGAAAAACTGTGGTGAACTATGCCCGAGCGGATGAAACCAGAGAAAACCTCTGGTGGAGGTCCAGGCAGCGATTCTGACGTTCAAATCGAACGCCCGACAGGGACCCGGGGGTGAAAGTCAATCAAATGAGGGGGTGCTATCAAACCGAACAAGATTAGAGCGATGCCTCGTTTGAAAGAACTCCCTCCAAAAGGGGGGTGACTGTTTTTAAACTGCAAAGAAAAGTTTACTGTTTCAGGGAGAGGGAAATCAAATCAAACAGTGTTGCTCCTTCAAAATAGTAAACCGTACTTAAAACGTTTGTGGGAATTTGCTCCTCCAAATAGTAAACTTCGTTAGTTAAATGAGGGGCACTAGAAAGATTAATCGAGCTGATGTCAAACTTACTATTTGTGGGAGATCGTGAAGTGGTCTCGTTTTAAAATACGACCGTTAAAGTAAATCAATAAGGGGGTGCTATCTAACCGAATCAAGAAGAGAGTGATGCCTAGTTTTAAAGAACTCCCTCCTCCAAGGGGGTGCCTCTTTTTAACTGCAACTTTCAGGTTTACTGCAGTGTTTTGCCTCCCTCAAATAGTAACCGCCGTTTAAACGTTGTAGGACGAGGGGAACTAAATCAAATGAGGGCCGTGCCATCAAATATGAATAAAAAAGAGAGCGAAGCCTCGTTTAATGACAAAGTTTGTTATTTGAGGGAGTGGAATCCAAATCACACAGTAGTTGAGGAAGGAGAATTTAAAAACCTTTTTATTTCATTAAACCGAATCAAATAGAGAGTGATGGGCCCCTCGTTTGAAGGACCCCCACGATTGTTAAGTTTAGTTAGTTACTATTCCCTAAAGATAGGGCGATATTAATTGAGGAGGGGGTGCCTCGTTTAAACTACAAAGTTGACTATTAAAGTACCCCAGGTAACAATCGTCTCTTTTATTTTTAGAGTAATTTAAGCAGTGGCGACACAATTTTGGACAAAAAAAACTGGTTATAAGTAGGGACGCTGCAAGAGCTATACCTCTGCAAAAATCACAGAAAATTCCATTACGGGAAATCTTGCCATATAGGCATACAACAAGTGTGATTATGTTATATAGCGGCCTCCACATCTGCCCATTTACTGCAAACTTACTTTACTTTACTGTAAAATGCAAACTTACTATTTCAGGGTGAGTTACTATTGTGGGAAGGGGTGCCTCATTTTAACTGCACACTTCAATAATTCTGGGATGGGGAAAACAAAAATCAAACCAGTGTTGCTCCCATCAATCAAATAGTAAACCGTAATTAACGTTTGTGGGACGGGTGAAAGTAATCAAATGGAAGGGGTGGTCATTCAAACCGAATCAAGAGTGATGCCTAGTTTTAAAGAACTCCGCGCCACAAGTTTAAACTTTTTAGTGACAAACGGTGTTAGATAGTGGTATGCCCTCCTAAAAATTACTTATTACTAATAACTATTCGAGGGAGGTAACACTTTGCAGTTAAAATAAGACCTCACTAGCACCCGTTTAAATATAATAAACATACCCTATTTTTCAGTGCCTCGTGTTAAAACAACAAAAGTTATTTACTATTGGATGGAGGGGTCAACGACTCTATAAACCGAGCAATTACTCTGTTTAATTTTGATTTTCCCCTCCATGATATAGTAAACTTTGCCGTTTAAAACGAGGCACTCCACCCCACACACGTTTACTACGGTTTACTATTGAGGGACAGACACTCATCTTGCAAACACTGTTTGATTTGATTACCCCCTCCTGAAATAGTTAAACGAGACAACCTCTCCCCTGAGTGTAACGTTTGCAGTTGAAACGAGGCACACCCTCCTAACACATGATTAATTTGGTAAAATTAAAAAAAAAAAAAAACAGAATAAAACAAAAATATTCAAAAAATTATTTCTACACGACTTCATTTTTTTTTCCCCCTGTGAAAATGCAATTTCATTGAAGGCAAATATGATTTTATTTAAATCTAGTTTACAGTCTTTCTGAAAATAGAAACTTGGCAGTTAAAACCGAGGCACCCTCTCCCACCAAATAGTAAACATCCCCCCTAAAATAGTAAAGTTTGCAGTTAAAACGCAGCAACCCTCCTAAAAATAGTGTAAACTTCCACCCTATCTTGTATTGCCTCGTTTTAAATTTTAAAGACGGCGGGGTTTTTGCTATTTTGCGTGCGGCGACCCCCCTCATTTATTTACCTTTCATCCCGTCCCACAAAAGTTTTAACCGCGGTTTACTATTTGAGGGAGGCAACCACTGTTGATGTAAAATTCCCCCTCCCTGAAATAGTAACTTTGCAGTGAAAACAAGGCACCTCCTCCCTGAAATAATCTTTTTGATATGGTTTGATAGCGCACCCCTCATTATTTGATTTACTTTCAACCCCGTCCCACAAAAAGTTTTAACTGAGGTTTAATATTGAGGAAGGCAACACTGTTTGATTTTTGATTCCCCCTCCCTGTGAAATAGTAAATGTGCCAGTAAAACGAGGAACACTCTACTATAAATAGTTAACTTCGCCCTATCTTTGTAATGCTCGTTTTAAAAAACACGGAGTTACATGAGTGCGGTGATCCCCCTCATTGATTTCCATACCCCGTCCCACAAAGTTTAAACTGCGGTTTATCTTTGAGGGAGGGAAAACACTGTTTGATTGATTTCCCCCTCCATGATTGAAATAGTAAACTTTCAGTTTTAAAAACGAGGTAGTTCCTCCCGAAGGCTAGTCTTTTTCAAAGAATTACCGTAGGAGGGCGAAATGTTATGGCACGTCGAGTGAAAGGGCTAGGCCTGGTCACAAAATTTAAATCTAAATGACCGTTATTCGAAATACCCTTTACAGTTTGCGGTTAATACACTAAAACCGACGGCGGATTTGAAGTCAACAATAGACTTCTTAAAGGGAGAGGCGCTGGTACGCCACTATACACAGATGACAGTTAAAATGAGGCACCCATCACACAAGATTTGATTTTTCCCCCGCTCCTGTAACAGTAAACTTTGCAGTAAAATGAAGCACCCTTTTGGAGGGAGAGTACTTTTAAATAGGAATGAATATTCTTCTTGATTGGTTTGATAGCCCCCCCTAATTTGATTTACACTACTACCTCCCTTAAAGATTGTAAAATTTATGTATGAAATGTTTTAGATTAGGAATGTGCTGGAGGTTGTTCACCTCCTTTGGAAACGGCCACTGTTTATCTTTAGTACGGTGAAGAGAACTATTTATGGTTGTGCCAACCACTTATCCCTTGTTGCTTTCAAATTTCAAGTGCTCTTGCAAATTTTAGGGATGTTTGTTTAGTGAGTGTTTAAGTGTATAGGGATTAAGGTATACGCCCTGAATAGAGTCTCTGTATCACTTAGAGTAGGGGGAGGACCTGCATAACACTGGTCAGCATTTATGCGGTAGAGATGGTTTCTTTTGAGATGGTAGCTATATGCATATTCATTTAACATCTTAACAGTGTTAAATAAGATTGGTTAGGGCCTCCCCTATAAGGACATTGTTAATTTACAAATGGAGGGGGGGGGGGTGGCTAAAAAAATTGGCCCCTGCATCCCTATCAGTTTGATATGTTTCATAAACAAATTATTTAATTTTCCTCCCTCACAACTGTGTGACTTGGTTTCCCCTCCCTCAAGTAAAAAACTTTGTGCATCCCTCTATATTTGATTTGGTTACTACACAAATATTTTAATTCTCCTCCCTCAAACTACTGGTGATTGGTTTCCCCTCCTCAAATAATAAAACTTGTATAAATTAAACGAGACATCACTCTCTAACACAATTTTAAAACTAGAAGCTTACAAAACTGTGGGAGGGAGTTCTTTAATACGAGGCATCACTCTTTTGATTCGGTTTGATGGCACCCCTCATTTGATTTACTTACCACCCCGTCCCACAAACTTTTAACCGCGGTTTACTATTTGAGAGAGGCCTCAACACAGGCAAGGCCAAAAAGGCAAGGCAAGCCAACACTCTTTAATTTGATCCCCCCCCCCCCACAAACGTTTGCAGTTAAAACGAGACACCCCCTCCCCAAATAATAATCACCCCTGATGTTTGCAGTAAAAATTGATAGGAACTATCAGTTCACATCAGTTGTGAATGATAGCCTATCAGTCTATCAATCTATCAGATCTATCACCCTTGTTTATACTCTGTGACACTATCAAACTATCTGATAGACTATCAAACTATCTGATAGGCTACAAATTTTGATAGACTATCATCCAATCAGTTTGAATGATAGGACTATAGTCTCTCAATCTATCAGATATATCACACTTTTTTATACTCTGTGAACTATCAAAACTATCTGGATAGACTATCAAACATCTGATAGACTATCAACATATCAGAGATATAGATACACTATCATTTGTATGGATAGACTATCAAAAATCAGATTACACTATCAGTGTGATTTTGATAGACATCAGTTCTATCAATTTATCAGATATATCTCATTGTGTATACTCTGTGACACTATCAAAACTATCTGATAGGACTATCAAACTATTTGATAGACTATCAAATTTGATGATATCATCCCACTCTCAGTTGTGAATGGATAGACTATCAGTCTATCAATATATCAGATTTGATTTGATGACTTTATCAATCGATCAGATATAGACATATATTGCAGCTATATCATCTCAAAAACTTCTTCACTTCAACGTGACTATCAAACACTCCAGATAGACTCTTCGATCATCTATCAAAATATCAGATATATCAGATAGACTCTATATCTTCAAAATAATCAGTATAGCAGCATATCATCTCAAATATTCTCTCAAAAAGTGACATCAAACTATCAGATAGACTCATCATCTATCAAAATATCAGATATATCGATAGACTATATCATTCATCAAAATAGCAGTTAGCAGCATTTCATCTCGAAATATTCTCCAAAAGTGACTACAAAACTACCAGAAGACTCATCATCTATCAAAATATCAGATATAGCGCCTATATCCTCTCAATATTCTTCAAAAGTGACTTCAAAATATCAGATAGACTCTATCATCTATCAAAATATCCGATATATCAGATAGACTCATCATCTATCAAAATAGCAGTATAGCGCTATATCATCTCAAAATAGTCTCTTCAACAGCGTACTATCAAACTATCAGATAGACTCTATCAATCTATCATAATATCAGAATAGCAGATAGACTCTATCATTATTCAAAATTAGCAGATATAGCAGCTATACATCTCAAAATTTTTAAAAAGAAAAAAATAAAAAACTTAAAAAAAGCAAAAAATAAAAAAAATAAAAAAAATCAGATAGACTCTATCATCTATCAAAATGCAGATATAGCAGCTATATCATATCAAAATTTTATCTTCAAACCGGACTATCAAATGATCAGATAGACTATCATCTATCAAAATATCAGATATATCAGATAGACTCTAATCTCTATCAAAATAGCAGATATAGCCGCTATATCATCTCAAATTTTCTCTTTAACTGTTGACTATCAAAAACTATCAGATAGACCCTATCATCTTCAAAATATCAGATATATCAGATAGACTCTATCATCTATCCAAAATTATCAGATATATCAGCTAACTCTATCATATATCAAAAAGCAGATTAGCAGATATATCATCTCAAAATTTTATCAACTTCAATTTTCTTCAACCCTCGTGACTATCAAAAAAATCAGAAGACCTATCATTATCAAAATTCAGATATATCAGATAGCATCTATCGTCTATCAAAATCGCAGATATAGCAGCTATTCATCTCAAATATTTCTTCAAAAGTGACTTATCAAATATCAGGAGACTCTATCATCTAATCAAAAATTATCAGATATATCAGATAGACTCGATCAACTATAAAAATAGCAGATATATCAGATAGACTCTTCATCTATCATAATAGCAGGATATAGCCCAGCTATATATCTCAAAATTTTCTCTTCACCGGACTATCAAACTATCAGATAGACTCTATCATCTAGCAAAAATCGATAAGCAGGAGCTATATCATCCAAAATATTCTCTTAAAAAGTGACTATCAAACTATCAGATAGACTCTATCATCTATCAAAAATCAGATATATCAGATAGACTCTATCATCTATCAAAATAGCAGATAGGCAGCTATATCATCTCACAATTTCTCTTCAACGTGATATCAAACTATCAGATGAACTCGACATCTATGCAAAATATAAATATATTCAGATGAGACGCGATCAGCGATCAAAATAGCCAGAGATAGACAGCTAGATCATGCTGCAAGAGGCCGGAAACCGTGACTAGTCAACAACTATCAGATAGACTCTCTCATCTATCAAATATCAGATATATATCAGATTAGACTCTATCAATCTATCCAAAATAGCAGTTATATCAGCTATATCATCAAAATTTTCTATTCAAACCGTGACTATCAAACTAGCAGATAGACTCTATCTTTATCAAAAAATATCACAGATATATCAGTAGACTTCTTCATCTATCCAAAAATAGCAGGAGATAGCAGCATATCATCTCAAAAATTGTCTCTCAACCGGACTATCCAAAATATCAGGATAGACTCTACATCATACAATATCAGATTATCAGATAGACTCTATTCAGCTATCAAAATAGCAGATTAGAGCAGCTATATCCTCTCAAATTTTCTCTTTCGACTATCAAACTATCAGATAGACCCTCTCATCTTCAAATATCAGAGATATCAGATAGACTCTATCATCTATCAAAATATCAAGATATATATCAGATAGACTCTATCATCTATCAAATAGCGATATAGCAGCTTATATCATCTCAAATTTTCCTCAACTTCAATTTTCTCAACCGGCTATCAAACTATCAGATAGGACTCTATCATCTATCAAAATATCAAGATTATTCAGATAGAATCTCTATACATATATCAAATATCAGATTATAGCAGCTATATCATCTCAAATTTCTCTTTCAAAAAGTACTATCAAAACTATCAGATAGACTCTATCATCTATAAAAGATCAGACAGAACAGCTAGAGCAATCTCAAATATTCTCTTCAAAAGTGACTTAATTTTTTTTCACAACTACAGATAGATCTATCATTATCAAAATATCAGATATTATATCAGATAGACTCTATCATCTATCAAAAAAATAGCAGATATAGCAGAGATATCATCTCCAAATTATCTCTTCAACCGTCACTATCAAACTATCAGATAGACCCAATCATCTATCAAAATATAAGATATATCAGATAGATCTCTATCATCTATCAAAATATCAGAATATCAGATAGACCTATATCATCTATCAAAATAGCGATATAGCAGTATATCATCTCAAAATTTTTCTCAACTTCAATTTTCTCAACCGTGACTATCAAACTATCAGATATACTCTATCATCTATCAAAATATCAGAGATATCAGATAGACTTATCGTCTATCAAACTATCAGATATGCAAGCTATATCATCTCAAATATTCTCTCCAAAACGGATATCAAACTATCAGATAGAATCTATAATCTATCAAAATATCAGATAATCAGATAGACTATCATCTCAAAATTTTCTCTTAAACCGTGACTATCAAAACATCAGATAGACTCTATCAAATATCAGATATATAAGATAGGCTCGATAATCATCAAAATAGCAGATATAGAGCTATATCAGTCAAAATTTTCTCTTTAAGGTGACTATCTTTAATAAAATTGAAAAAAATAAAAACATTTCCAAAATATCAGAATATCAGCCATGAACTCTATCATACTATCAAAATATCAGATTATATCAGATAGACTCTATCATCTATCAAAATAGCAGATATAGCAGCTAGATCATCTCAAAATTTTCTCAACTAAATTCTCTTCAACCGGGACTATCAAACTTCAGATAGACTCTATCATCTATCAAATATCAGCATATATCAGATAGACTCTATCATCTATCAAAAATAGCCCGATATAGCAGCTATATCCCATCTCAATCTTCTCTTCAATGTGACTATCAAAATATCAGAATAGACTATATCATCTCTCAAAATGGCCAAAACACAGGCAACTATCAAAATACACCAATATCTATGTTCGTTTTGAAATATCAGAATATTCCCAATTTTTAACACGTCTACACTTGCTATCCTCAAAAAAGACAATCCTGCACATTCCCCATCTTACTGTATATTAGCAATTGCGACATTATTAAAGTTATAAATTATGTATATCACAAGAAGCGCACTTTATACCTAATTTTTATTTTCATTTTCAAATCAAGAATGTTCTTGAAGGTGATTTTCAATGGTCACTTTGTAGTACAGGATTAGCCGAAACTGGCCAAACAGGTTTTTCAACTGTATCGGATAATTAGCCATAACTACTGAACCAGACCCCCAAATTACTACCAACTTAAAATTCTCATGAAAGCTGGAACACTCCTAAAAAGAATCAGTAAACTTAGATGAGAGGAACTTAATTTGTTGGCCAAAAAAATAGTCTTCGGATTTGTATAGTTTTTTTGGACAGTACTGTATTGTTAACTTTAAGGTGCCATTCAAAATTCCAGCCTTGTTTTATCATTGTCACTAAAGCACTTGAGAAAAGCATTCAAAATTTTTAGCTGATCTAGACTTTGCCGGTTGTTGTATGGGCAAATGCTCGTTTTCCACAGTCCCATATGCCATTCTGTGCTAATTTGTCCGTTTCGGACCGGACAGAAAATACAATTGCGAATTTCTTACAGACAGACCAAAATTTGCATGCCCAGATTGACACACATGGATTGTTAATGTTATGCGTTCAGATGACATGAAAATCTCAACTGTTTTGAGGCAGTCGGGGGGACGAGCTGTGATCACGAATGCCCCTTTAAGCAATAAGTATACACCATATACTCATAAACATGCATTATGAAAATGGAGTTTGAGCACAAAGTTAAGATACTCGAGCCGGGCACACATGAATATTTAACACAAAGTGGAATGGGGGCTTCATACCTCCTAGTAATTAGTACCAGAATGCCACCAGCAGGTGTGTAGGTTATAACGTAATTATGCCTTGTGTGAAGATCCGCATTACCACTACAAAACAACGGGATTGTTTGTTCTATTCAAATAAAAACAAAAACCGCTACATTGCTGAATGCTACACAAAATGAAGTTGATTGTCACGGTTCTTGTGGATTTTAACTAAGGCAATTTAGGTGCCAAATTGCTTGTTGACTTTAGTTCCATCAATCTCAATCTCAATTCAAGAGACCAAATTGGAGATGAAGAAATGAGAAGTAACATATTGGTAACATCATTGGTGGTGGTGACAATAGTGAGGCCGCTTGCACAAATTTGAAAATGAGGGGCCCCAGTTTTCTTGTCCTGACGGAAATAGTGAGATTCCTTTTGCTAAGACAACAACTGATACCATTAGAGGGGACGAAAAATTTTTTTTTCTCGGATCACTTGTAACTCCTGGAAATGTTCTTGCGGTATATGCTATGCTATTATAGCTTTAAGATTAGTAAGATCAGAGCATGTTTCACCCAGCAATAGAATTTCCATTTCCTATATCGCGGTATGAAACATAATTGACCAGTTTTGTAGGATTCACAACAATCCTACATTATCTGAAATGAACATTATGATTTTACAGGAAATCCTTGGAAAATGGATATGAATAACTAATTATTGTACTTATCAAGTTTCTTCAAATACTGTAAAGTGGAAATTTTCGCGCTAATTAATTCGCGCGCACTTATGAGCTAGCGCGAAATTAAAAACTCGCGAAAAATGTTTATTTTGTGGTCGGGTGGCGTCTATGTAGGATAGCTGAAAGATGCGAATTTAAAAACAAGCAAAAATGTTAAAAATTACAGAAGAAACGCGAAAAATTACACGCGCGAAAATTATCACTTTTACAGTACGTTACCCCTACCCTAAACATACCTTATAATATAGCAGCTTTTGCATACAGGTATACATGAGAATAAAGCCAATTTGGATCTTGTCGTTCAAATCATGCATATCTTTCCCATTTTGCATGAATAAAGTTTGATTCAAAATCTTCGAAAGCAAGTTTATACCAAGAAAATCATGGTTGTACCAGAAAGCTATTTTAAGGGTAGGGGGTACAACAATCGCATTTTCTATATTGCTTGTGGATCAAATTGGGTATTTTTTGCATTGATTGCGGTCATGATAATCTTACACCAGTTAAGGACTATCAAAAGTAACCATTACCTTTTTAAGGCAAGGTGGTAGGTAAAATGAAATAAATATACAAAATGTGGGCAAAACATGCAAAAAATGTGTTTTGTACAGGAGGTATAGGAAAACGAGTGTTATCTACTGCATGGGTGAACATGCTTTGATTTACTAATCTTCCAGGTTTGCAATGGCATATACCAAGGAAAATTCTCCAGGGTTTCATGTGGGATCTGAGAAGAAAAAAAATATTTTCATCCCACCCAAAGAACCATACCCACAGCCAAAGAAAATCCCTCAACTGACTTCAGTTTCTAAGATCCAGCCTCTCTTTGAAATGAGAACTCCCAAGGGCTAGCGTCCCAGCAGTGCTTTCCTTGTCGCTTTGTTATATATATATGGATTCGGAATTTCGTATAGTCTTAGCTCCATTTGTGTTCCACAAACATACCAACGGTCTTTATCTGCCACTTAACCCGATTCAATACCTGAAGGATTCCCCGTACTTCTAGAACACGCAAAAACACTAAATTCACGATCGCAAAATCGATGCATTAAAAACCCTTCATAAGTCCTCCATTTCTTATGATTCGGACTCCATTTTTAGCACGGAAAGTCACCAAAAATCCCTGTCCAAATCATTCCAAATTAATTGCAAACTGATTATTTTTCGTAAAAAACCATGTTAGAATAGGTGGTTGTGTAGGACGCCTCCACTTTTTGTGCTAGGCACGTATTGTTCGCAATCTGTGCATTTTGTTTAGGTATGTTACGTAAAATTTCACTATCTGCGGTTGCTAGGGTCATTAGCTCGAGATTTATGTCCAGTTCAAGTATAAATTTAAAGCTCTTAACCCCGCTCCCACTTACCTTATCTTTCGTCAAATTTCATAGACTTTCAGATAATTTTAAACACATTACCAAATTCAATTTATAAAAGTATGTATTGATAAAACAGGGCTTTTGTCAAAGGACTAGGACCAGGTTTCGCCAATCTCAGTTACCATATGAGGTTGACGTATTCCGTTCCAGTGGTAAACAACACGCCCGCGCAAAATAACACGCCCCGCAGCCCGCGCACTGTCACGCCTAGAAAACTTGTAAAAAACACTTCATAACATTTTGAGAATCACTTCTGGGTATAACCTGAAGGCGTCAGCCGGTTTCAGCCGACCTGTTCAAGTTGCCAGATACTTTTAAATTTGTTATCGTCAATGGAGGGAGGTACAACACTAGGTACCTGAGGCGAGGGATGGTTAGAGTGACAGCAGAGTGTACCACAGGGATTTTTTTTTCCTTGTAGCAGGACACCCTCCTTTATTGGAGCAACCAGTGTGATGGGTGTTTTTCCTGTCGTGAAAAGAAACCGGCGTTCGGAGGCTTAAAACCCCCTTTGTAGCGCTATCAATATGTCTTGACACCCCCATGAGCTGCGGAGGGACTCGACCGGATGGGGTGGAGTACCACGCTTTGGAGGCTTAACATCCCCCTTGAGCGTTTCACTTCTTCTGGCCAAGTTCTCCCTTATAGCCCCTCATGCACCCAGATGGCTTTCTCTAAGCAGCACCAAAAATCTTGTAAATAATTCTTTGTATCTTTTATAACCTTTTTATATTCAAATTCCTTTTATATTCGATTGTTTAAAGTCATGTTTTATATTTGTTTCGAACCGCTACGGAATGTGTGGACGAGAACTCTCGCAACCGTGTCCGTCGCCAGCCGTTATGCATCAAGTTGTTATTTAGTGTATAAAGAAGATTATATTGTGCTCGCATTACGTATGAGTGTTTTAGGATAAATCCTGAATCTAACTTCTAAAATGTGATAGCTTGCAAGACAGCCAAGGGTCTAGAATATTGTATTAGGAATATTTTCACGGAATTTCATGAACTTACAATGAGCATCTTTCAGAGAAATATGGAATTATTCCAAACGGCTGACAAGCGTCCGAGACATAGTGCGATACGCGTATTGTTTTTCTCCGTCCGGCGCCACACTTACGCGCACGCTCACGTGATCTAGAACAGCTGATTAACAGCTGATGCATTTAAACACGGCAGTTCCATACCAAAACAAAGTATTACTGTCGCGGTCCAGAACCTTCAGCGGATTTTTGAATTATTTTATGAACGAACTTTAGTAGGTTATTAATTAACTTTCTGCTCGAAAAGCCAAACTGGCATCTTAATTTCAAAACAGTTCCATTAGAACATTTCGGAACGATTAATTTTTTTTATATATCTTGAAGTTATGACTATATTATAATTCAATCGGGAATGCTTGGTCTCGGTTGAGAGATTGGCTTGACATTCTTTGTGCGATCAGTTCTTTGTACAAAATTGAAGAATACAGAGGTTTACTTACACTGCAAAAAAACAAACAAACAGCTTTGCAGATTCACGACAACACATAAAAACATTTGCTCCTGTGGAAATTATTTACTTCTACTTTAATCACATGATATTAGTTAATAAAACGAGGTAATAGAACACGAGTGATCTTTAACGCGTCGTTCGATGTTGTTGAACCAGTTGACGTCGCATCTCTTAGCACATTTTGTACCATAGTATCACATTCGTCAGCCATCTCCTACCAGAGTCCACGGTTTGTATCCTTGGTTTCTTGAGTCAAGCTATTATAATTTATGATAAGGACTAAAAAGCATGGGTGATTTACAAATTTACATGCTTCGCTACAAGAGGTGTTTAACATGCTTTCTCATATTATTATTTCCGCCAGGCTCAGATTCGCAACATTGGTGGCAGCGGTGTGGGCTGGGATACAAAAATTTCGCAAACTGAAATTGACTAGAAGCCAAAATTGGAAAGTTCGAAATGGGAACGCAACTTAATCGGAAGAGTTAATTCCGCCAGAAAGAAAAGGGTAGGTAGACCTAAAAGTAGGGCAACCGCCTTAAAAGCAGGGAAACCCAAACCCTGATTACGCCCAGGGTCAAGTCGTTAGACTGGTAATAACGATGGCGTTGTTATAAAGGAGCGGTGCGACCTAATGTTCAAAAACACATCCAAGATTCTTGACTAGTAGGAAATAGGCTTGGACTTTGATTGAAAATTATGCTGGTGATTGGTGAATAATGATCTGTTGAACGTAAGTCTTCGTCTGATTCGGAATGAACGTGACTATGACGATGACATTGTAAACCCCTTCAGTCAGGCCCATGTAGGCGCGAAACTGAAAGCATATATTGATGACGTGAAAATGAGTCTCAGGCTTTATCAATGCCATCGCAGTGAAATCCAAAAACGCTTGGAACACCTCAAACAGCTGTGTTAACCCTAAACAGTATTTACGAGATGGGCAATAGTGACAGTCTCAAGGGATGGGCGATAATGAAAGTGTAGAGGTATACAGGCGGGAACCTAGGCAGCTAGTAGAAATGGTCATGCATCAAAAAGATAAAGCGCCAACTTACGATGGTACGAGTGCATGGGATGAATCTCTATCGTATCCAGTTTGACTTTAATTGCAGAGTGTTGACTAAGTGGGATGAAGAAAAAAAGGCCATGATCTTGGGAGCAAAGGTCTAAGGGGGTAGCCCCAAGGCGGCTGGGTGTGACTTGACTATGTTGCTAGCCGCCATTACCCTCAGTATCGCTCGTCTGAGCCAACGATTTGGCCCAGAAAACCGGACCGAGATGTATGTAGCCCTGTTGGATAGAAGAGTTAACACGTACAGAGGAAAACCACTGCCTGAATTGGACTCACGAAACGACTCCTTAAGTTAACGAAGCTTGCCTATCCTACCTTTCTGTGCTGTGTTAGAAACCTGGGCCAAGGGACTCAATTTCGAAACGCAATCACGGACCAGGAGATTGCGATGCACATATTTAAGCGACAATCTAAACATTAGACGCGGCTGCGTTAAAATTGCCGTACAGCTAGAAGCGTTCACCAAAGCTGAACATATAGGGCAGGCCGGCGTAACAAATCTGTCAGGATAGATAAACCACACCCCATGGGAACAAGATCAAAGCACCTGCAATCGGAAAATTGAACGATCAGATCGTATACATCAACACTACTTGAAATATTGTCCTGTCAGAGTAGTGTCCCAAATCGGAGTCAGTGGAGCCAGAACGGTTCAATCCGATGGTCAACCCAACAGAAAGGTTAACAAAAATACGGTGGTACCAATCCAGGCAACGAAGAGGCCAAAAAAAGTCGATGTGTTGTGCTACAATTGTCATGAAATTGGGTCATTTGCACGTGAATGTCCCAAACCACTTTGTAACCCTACTGTGTGCTTTGAATGTGTGGGGTAGGAACATATCCAGCGTAATTGCCAAAGATGATTGAAATAAAACCGGAGAACTAGCTAGGAGCTTGAGATAAATGGAAATTGTAGCATATCATTAGGCATTAGCACCCCATGCTCTAGTAAATATTGGTTATGTTGTAAGTTAAATTAGAGCAAAGGTAATCCTTGCACTGGCTGTTAGTCAGAACTCGGAAGTAGTTATGGTTGTAGATGACCAAGTAGAGAAGTGGAGGAAGTCTCAATGAGTTTATTTTATTTTAGGGCAAACGAGCAGTCCTAAAAGAGCAGAGAACTAAGTCTTCTGAAAATTGAAGTGTATGTATGTTATTTTAGGGCAAGAGCGTCATAGAAGGCAGAGAATAAGTCTTCTGAAAATTGTGGTATGGATTTTATTTTAGGGGCAACGATCAGTCCTTGAAAGCAGAAATTAAGTCTTTCTGGAAAAATTGTAGTGTATTGTTATTTTAGTTTAGGGCAAAACCCCGGATAAGCAGTCCTTGAAGCAGAGAATAAGTCTTCTGAAACTTGTCGTGTATTGTATTTTATTTAGGGCAACGAGCAGTCCGTGAAGCAGAGAATAGTTTCGAAAATTGTAATTGTATTGTTATTTTAGTTTAGGGCAACGAGCACTTGAAGCAGAAGAATACGTCTTCTGAAAATGGGAATGTATTGTATTGTAGAGTTTAGGGCAAACGGCAGTCTAGAGGCAGCGAATACGTCTTCTGAAATATTGTATTGTAGTTTTTGGGCAAGAGCAGTCCAGGGAGCGGAGGCATAAGCCTTCCACAAAATAGGTAGAGTAAGTGATGAGCTCCCAAGTTCGAGAAGCAGAGAATAAGTCTTCTGAAGTATAAAAGTATTTTTTCCGTTACGGCAATGAGCAGCTCAGAGTTGTGTTTTTAAGCGTAGATACAAGGCAAATAAAACAATGGTATTACCAAAAATATAAATATTAGTGTTCTAAGTACATAAGTGACGTTTGTGTAAACTGCACACGCTGGTTCAGATGTGTTCAGAACGCTTTTATGAGGTGAATATGTGTTGTATTGTAAGGACAACTCAAATAACGGAAAAAAATAAGTGTTTGAAACAGCTGTTGTGAGAAAGTGACGTTACCTTTGTGTGGTTGTGGAAGTATTATCAAAATATTGTGGGTTGAGTATAAATAAATATTGTTGTGTGATAATTGAGACAAGACTGCAGCCAAGATTATATTACCCTAGTAAAGGGGTGGCGCTAATGGTAACATCAGATCCTGAAAATTTTGACTGCTGAGGAATTGACACTAAGCTAAAGGATTAACGAGTACTAATTATAATAAGGAAATAATAGTTAACGCTTTGCCAAAACAAACAAAGGAAAGTAATGTGATTTGTAGGACCAATTCTAACAAACCACAGTATGAAATGGAGGACTTTGTCTCGGTATAAGTGTACCACATACAAGTAGGATTAATTCAAAATTGTGCGAATGGAAAAGACCCTACACCAAATAATAGGATTTTGACATCGTTATACAAGAGGTTGTGCAAATAAGGCGCTGGTAGTGCACAAAGATAAACTAAAGAAAAAAAAAAAATGATGGTCCCGAGACTCAGTCCTGGAAAAAAACTCCGTATCAGACTAGAGCAGGAAGAACCCAGCAATAAAGCCACAACTTTGTAGGAACCAATCCATACCACTCGTAAAGTCAAGATGGTTACCATACCATACCAAGGACTTGATGATCGGCATGTGTGCGAGCAAAGCCATCTATGTGTAAACAGCCATTTTATCGACTGTTTTAAAGATATTAAAATGTTATAAAATCTAGGGTGAATATTATTTAGTGAATTATGAACCCAAAATTGGTTAATGTCTGGAGAAATTTCATATGCAAAGTCCAAATAAGTTAAATTATACTATTGTCAGGTGTTGTGAATTTTCACATTTGAAAGTGAAAAATGAGGCATCAAAATTTATGACAACCAGATTTAACCAAACAAAGGGCAATCAGGTGATTTCTGGCACACTGGCTAAATCGTTAGGGTCTTATGGGGTGTCGCATGGAGACCTCATTTAATGCCCATGTATAGGATTGGTAGGAGGAGTGGTTGGAATAATGGGTAAGTCCAATTTTACAGGCTAAATTTATTCATCCTCTTTAATGAAACAAATCTAACAATATTGTAAGTCACAAAGTCTGGGCTACGTGTTCAACAGAGTCTTTGTTTTCACAAAAGGTTTTATAAAAATGTGAATCGAAAATAAAGCCTAAAAACAGTCCCAAGCAAGGTTGCAAAAATAAAAGGAGTTGACAGTCCTTTAATTAACAGTAGGATTTAAAATCCTATTCCGAAGAAGTGAGAATGGCAAATGATGGACCACGTTCACACCAGAATCGGCAAGTCTCAATTCATCTACCTATAGTACAGACAAGACTAGGCTTTTGTGACCAAACCAAAAATTCCAAGGAACATGGGCCGAGGAGAAGAAAGAAGAAAGCTACTGACAAGGACGTGGAAGAAGTGGAAGTGGCAATCACCATTCCAAGTCATGAATTGTAATTTGAATGGTATTATTTTTTATGTCTCAGCGTTTCCATAATAGTGCCAGTCATTCTGCATTGTCGGTTGTTTCCCCTTCATGTATGTCATTTGTGTTTAAAATATGTTTTATAAGTCAGATGAATTTTATGAGTTATGAAATATTGAATTGTTCAGGCTAACTATACAAATTTCTCCACCTGTCACAACATTATTAGATAGGCCTTGTAGTGATAGGCCTAATGGACAGGACAAAAATCCTGTTCACCTGTAGTGAATTTTCACTTGAAACTTACCTTGAGACTGAAGTGAGAGTAATAAGATTGGCAAAATCTTACAAACTTTAATCAATCGTAACATAATTGATTGCCTTTCCAGCTTGCCGTTCAGGTCCAATGGTCACATTGCCAGACAGCCGACAATGATGATTGCAGAAAATGCTTGCCTATCAAGTGAGGCCGTAGTAAACATAAAATTTTGGCGACAAGAAAGAAAATTCCCGTATAAAAATATTGTGAATATTCCATTAGGGAAAAATGTTGGAACGTGTGAACACTTTGTATGACATGACGTTCTGTTCTGCACGTCGCAGGGTCACCAATTTCGGTCTTAGATTTTAAAAGACGCGGTGTATGTTGTTTATTGGCATTGCACAATTCCCACGGTCTGATGCCCATGATATGGTAAACACGGTGTTTACAGACACTGCGGTTGAATTCTGCCACAATTGAATATTTAGCAAAGATGGACAAGCAAAATTGGTTTTTATATTCGCCTTTTATATTTCTGCAACATTTCGTAATGGTCAATCAGACTGTGTTACGCAGTGTGATAGAAACTGCACAACACTTAGTTGAAAAATGAAGTAATTGATTGGGTTGGATCGTTTACTAGCCAAGTAAGATTTTTACGTTGTAAACGAGTAGGACATGAGATTGCATGACCTTGACACAAGACGTCATTGTTTACCTGATTTACCGTCAAGGACAGCAGCTGTGGCTCATGGTTAAGGAGTGTATTTTGAAGTTTTCAGTTTTAATCAAACTAAATTCTAATTTTGGACACGCATGACGATTCAAGCTCACTCAAAGAGGAATCAGGCATCGTGAAACGTCAAAGGTTAAAAGCCTACGGCCTTTAGGTAAAGATTTGTTCAGAGAAGACGGAAAAAGTTCGTTAAATTGGCCAGCGTTAGCCTAGGATATCTGGTAGTCTGACTGCGGACTCATGTCTCGCTTAATTGCGATTCAAAAAAAAATTGGTTTTGTATTATGTTTTTTATTCAAACGTTGATAGTTTCAGAGGACGATCCAACCTGATCTCCTATTGCCTAGGTCCATTTTTTTTTACTTTTAAAATTTTCTAAACAAAATAATGTGGTTGTTGTAGAGTGGTTGCGCATGTTTACACCACACAAACCGAGCCAATGCCTTGCGTCCTGTATTGCTGGCAAGCTACCAGTATTTTGTTATGGCTTGGATAAGCTCGGAAAAAAGTTGGCCTTTGGTTGGTGCATCACATTAAATTAGTTGTGTTTTTGTAAAAAGGTGTCGACACTTATTAAATAATGGGCTTCGCACCCTTTCTTTCTAGCGGGTTCATCAATGACCAAACAAAAAGCCCAAGGCTAGGTATTTCGAGGGCGAAATGGGTTTAAGGAGGGGAAGTGATTGAAATGAGACTCCATTAGGGCTACGTCCCAGATAGTGCTTCCTTTTCGTTTGTTTATATCATATGTAATTCGTAATTCGCTATATTCTTAGCTCCATTGTGTCCACAAAATACCAACGTCATTTTATCTGCCACTTAACCCGATTCCAAGCCTGCGATGATTCCCCCGTACTTCTCCAGAAAACAGCCAAAAACACTAAATTCACGATCGAAATTGATCATTTTTAAAAAAACATTCATAAGTCCTCCTTTCTTATGGATTCGGACTTCATTTTTTTTAGCCACGGATAAGCACCAAAATCCTGTTCCCAAATTAGGTCCAAATCATTGCAAACTGATTATTTTTCGTAAAAACATGTTAGAATAAGATTGTGTTGTGTAGGACGCCATTTTTGTGCTAGGCTAGCGTGTCGCAATTCTTGCATTTGTTTCAGGTTTTTCCTAAAACTTCACTATCTGCGGTGCTAGGCTCATTAGCTTCGAGATTATGTCCAGTTCAAGTATAAATTAAAGCTTCTGAATTATTACTTTATCGTCAAATTTCAATAGACTTTCCAGATATTTAAACCACATTACCAAATCAATTTTAAAAGGTATTGTATTTGATAAAACAGGGCTTTTGTAAAAGGACTCGGGACCAGGTTTCGCCAATCTCAGATTACCATATGAGGGTAAGAGTATTCATTCCAGTGGTATTAAAACCACGCTCACCCGCGCAATACCACGCCCGCCCCGCGTCACTGTCCCCGCCTTAGAAAAACTTGTAAAAACAAATTAATAAATTTTGAAATCACTTAGGTATAACCTTGAAGGGTGCAAACGTGTTAGCGATGTTAAGTTGCCAGATGACTTAAATTGTTATCAGTCAATGGGGTGGGTACACACTAAGGTACCTCAGGCGAGGGATGGTCTAAGTGACAAGGCAGAGTGTACCACCGTGATCCTTGTAGCAGGACACCCTCCTTTATTGGGGCAACCCATTGTGAGGTACTGTCGTGAAAGACCCCGGCCGCTTCGGCTTAACACCCCCTTTGTAGCGCTATCATTATGTCTGACACCCCCATGACGCTGCGGAGGGCTCGACAAGATGAGGTGAGTACCACGCTTCGGAGGCTTAACATCACCCTGTTTTGTTTTTTAAAGCGGTTTCACTTCTTCTGGCCCACGTTCTCCTTAATAGCCCCTCATTGACCCAGAGCCTTTCGATGAAGCAGGCCACCAAAAATATGTAACTACTTTTGTCATCTTTTTTACCCCTTTTATATTACAAATTCCATTTTATAATTCGATTGTTTAAACTCATTTTTCTATATTGTTTCGAAACCGCTACGGAATGTTTTGGCACGAGCACTCCGCACGTGTTTCCGCTCCCCTCCCTGAATGCATCAAGTTGTTCTATGTTATAAGAAGATTATATTGTGCTCGCATGTATAGTTTTAGGATAAATCCTGAAATCTAACTTCTAAATGATAGCTTGCAAGACAGCCAAGGGTCTAGAATATTGTTTGGAATTATTTCACGGTAATTTCTGAACTTACAAATTGAGCATCTTTCAGAGAAATATGGAATTATCAGCAGGCTGACAAGCGTCCGAGGACATAGTGCGATCGCGTATTGTTTTTACCCGTCCGGCGCACAATTACGCGCACGCTCACGTGATCTAGAACAGCGATTAACAGTGTGCATGTAAACACGGCTAGTAGTTCCAACCAAAACAAAGTAATTTACTGTCGCGCTCATGACCCTTCAGCGATTTTTGGATATCTTTTATGGGAACGAAGTTTGTGAGAGTTTATTAATTTAAATTATGGCTCGGAAAAGCCAAACTGGCCATCTAGATTGCAAAACAATTCCATTTCAAACATTTCAGAACTATTAATGTTTTTATATAATCTTGAAGTATGAGATATTATAACTCTCAATCGGAAGGCTTGGCCCTCGGTGAGGCTTGGCCTTGACATTTCTTTTTGTGCGATCAGTCTTTGTACAACTTGACGAATACAGAGGTTTTTTTACTACACCTGCAAATATAAAAAACACCAACAGCATTTTAAGAATCACGGACAACATAAAACATTGGCTCTGTGCTGGCAATATTTTTCTACTTAATCCACATGTATTAGTTACTTTAAAAGAGGATAATAAGAACAAGAGTGATCTTTAGACTCGTCCGTTTCGAGTTGAATCAGTTGACGTCGCATCTTTAGAACATTTTGCTACAATAGTCATCCACATTCGTCAGCCATCTCCTACCAGAGTCCACGGTTTCTTTGTATCCTTGTTTCTTGAGGTCCAAGCGATATATATTTATGATAGTAAATAAAAGCAGGGTGTTGATTTACAAATTACATGCTCGATACCAAGGTTTGTTTAAAAATGCTTTTTTCTTCATATTATTAATTTCCGCCCAGGCTCACGTATGCTCGCTTCACTTTGAATACCTCCATAAGTTGCAAAGGGTATTTGACAGAAAATGAAATACAAGATTGAATATCTTTAGCAACACTCAGCATTCCAAATAAAAGGCACAATAGATATATAGGTATGATTACATTTGTTATTCATACGACCACAGACAAACATTATCTGCATAATTAAAAATGTTCTTTAAAATATGTTAATTTCGTACTAACAATAATAATAGTCTCAATGCACCATTTCAGTGACTCACACCATTTTAATGTACTCCAACACTGACCCACCAGCTTCTGGGATTTATTAGTTTTACTCTATGCAAAACAATTTTCCAATACTGTATATAAAACTGACTTTCACTGGCGTCAAGCTAAGTGAACTCTTGCTATTCCAAATAAAAAAATTGTTTTCATTGTAAACGATGTATACGTCTTAACAGAAAGCAAAAGTCGACGTCTTGTCTAACATTACGAATAGTTAAATGAATAAAATACTGAACATGCTGGATGGAAAAAAAGCGTTTGGTCTGTCTACAATAAGAACTATATAGTTACAGTTTGTCTCTTTTATACAAAAAAAAAAATGATTCGACATTCTGAAAACTACTAAGGTTTATAATTTTAACAAGTGTTCACGGATGGCTCTATAAAACAATCACTAAAAAATTAATAACAAAAATAGTACACTAAAGCATAAACAATATTAACTTCTTAAAACGCATGACAAATCCCCCAAAAGTGCTCAGGCACTGTTGTAGGGTGCCTTAGCTGCGACAACAAAACAAGTAAATCCAGAACAACAACAACACCAAAAGGCTTTATGGAAGACAGTCCAATTTTAGATGCAGGAGGAAACCAAAGTTCTTGGAGAAGACCTGCGGCGGACGCGGGTATGAGTATGGATCAGCAACCCAATTCATGTATGACACGGGCTCGGCAGGGAAATCGGAAACCCGGGCCGCATTGGTGAAAGGTGAGTGGATGAGCCACTGCACCAGCATGCCCTCCCGATAAAGCCATCATTGCGTTGTAGGTGTTTGAAAGGGGTGTTGTGGCCCTTTTTACAAGGCTTCATTTTGGCACTAACCCTTAACTAGATTACCCCCCAACCCCAGGTCTACCACTTTTCTTACATATCTCTGATTGGCTCATTACATGATACAACATGATATAACCTCAGAGTAACCAATCAAAATGGACCTTCTATACATCTGTACAAACATTTAAGGTTTTCTTACCATGTCTCTGATGGCTAAATATATCATATAACACAATATGAAACTCATAACATCGGCTGGTAGATCTCACAGTGGATAACAAGTTTGTAAGCCCTGTCAATCAAACAAATCAATAGAAAATTGTTTGATAAGACTTAAATGTCACAACCTAACTGCTTGTGTAACCAAATCAAGCTGATTTTGTTTGCATAGTAGTATATAAATCTCCAGTACACAAGTTCAGTTTCTATATGTATCCTATATAGAGTCACTGATCCGTGCACTGTACTATGGAAATATACAGAAGCTTAAATAGTTAATAAACAAACATACCCTGTACACAAACTAGCCTGCCATAGCATAGTCCTTTTGACCATTATAAAACTCAAGTTTGATCAACACTAACTAGACCAGAATATCAGTCGATATTTGGGTATTTTTAGTATGGGGTTAGAAGGAGTTGGGTAGGACTGGATTACCCCTCATTTTTACATGGTATTCTATAGACCATTTGCACGATCCCCATAATGCATCTCGTATTGTGCCCATTTCCATCCGGGAACTTTTACCAGCCTCAAGTCGGCTAAAAACATATGGTTAGGAGCGCAAAGGGAATACCAGAAAACTTACCCTATCTATGACATTGCACTATAGTTGTGTAATTGTCCGGCATGTTTCAAGTAGGGCACAGTTACGATCGAAAATATCACTTTTTGTCATGAATTTCAACACCAGTGCCTCGATTGTGACCATTATTTCGAGCTATGCTCTGTTTGGTTTACCCGCTATGCTTGTATACTAATACATCATAAACTTTGTATCGCTGCTTGCATAGTGAAATAAATTGATTGTTTTTGTTCCTCTGATATTCTTTTCCATTTTTGTAAGATTAACTTCACGTGAAAATGTACTTTGTATTGTCATTTTTGGCACTGTTCGGCGACGCGAACGAACACATTTTTTTGTGAACATGAACTCTGGTACAAGTTCCAGGATGGAAATGGACACAAAACGAGATGCATTATGGGAGCTTTTGCAAATGATTGTCTATGATTACAACCGATGACAATTTTAGCTCCCATATCAAAACAGATTGAATAGTAGCACAAAACTTTAGAGATGGGGTATTGAACTCAAGGTCACAAACATCGTCTTTTAAGGCGAGTGAGAGTTTTGCTCCCCTACAGCTCTCCTTAAGGAGCATCTGATAGCTCCCCTGATACAGCTCTTCTTAAGTGCATTGTAGGAAAGTGATTTGTAACTCTTCTTGGAAGATCATTTTTGATGTACATTGCAGTGGTAAATGTTCTTAAAATTCTCCTCTGAATACTCCTTAATTGACATTGGAGCTTTTAGGAAAGCACTACCTCTTTTTTAAAAGACAGTGTCTGCAGGTCATCTCTGAAATAATTTTGCCAGATATTGGTTTCAGGTACAGAAGGATACACAAATTGGAACTCCAAAATGAGAATGTGAACACATACTGCATATCTGCTAATCAGTGTTGATCAAACTCTACATTTCCCATCATATTCAACCAAATTCATCTTGATAACAAAAATATACTGCTACTACAAAAATAATCACCAGTCATTATACACTGTATAAACCAAAACAAAAACTGGCTCGATGTTTAAAAGCTTTCAAAATTCTTGCATAAAATATAAAACTTTTGTTGGTCTCTGCTGCATAAAATACACTTTATCTTGAATATGATAATTAGCACCAGTAAATAAGCACTTTCTTAGTTAAATATCACAATTTGCCTCTTGGATCACCCTAAGGGCAGCATAGGGCATTATCTTACTTGTTTTACATTGAAGGCAACATTACAATTCCTCTTAAATTACTTAAGTATATAGCATTTATGCAGAAGTCAATATTATTCTATGACCCACCATCTAAATGGCATAAGCAAAAATTCACCATAAAGACTTCATTATGTCAAACCTTAAAATGAATTGTTTAAGCATTGTGCAGAACACTCTTCCTCAGACAACTTTAGCCAGAATATAGGGATGAAAAAATAGTGCACCTTCAAGAAAGAACATCTCAATTAGGCCCCACCCACCCACCCATTCAACCTCCCCTCACAACCCACAGAGTTTTGGACATGCTGCCAATGCACAGTTTTTTATGATGTTCAGTACCATTTGGGTTAAGTAGGCCAAATACATGTAGATCATATTTACCCTGACAAAATTCACTTCAATTTACCCTGGCTTGCAGCGACTTGCAAGAGTTAACCATTCTAGACCAATCAGTATCCAAAATCATTCCCCTCTATTTCACTTAAATTTGATCGTATGGATGATAAGTGTTTCAATGTGTCTGGAATATACCTACAGGCTTCAAAAGTCTCATCCCCCACAGTCAGAGTTCAGAGATCCCTATTACACAAGTTTAGTGATAACTGCTATCTATACAGATTTCTGGGTATGCGATGTAACACCCGGACAACATGAGGTCAATTGGTAAACTCATGTACACAGTGAGATTAATGAACTGTGAAGTGGGGGTACTCGGAATATGGTCAACAAGAGTGACATGAAACATGGTCCTGTATAACTAAATTGACTAGACACTGCCATAGGCGATGTACAATTCTATTACAGCATTTGACCTTATTCTTTGATGCCATGGTTAAAGGTACATCGAAACACTATGGATAATTGTCTGAAGAACTAGTAGTAAAGTTACCCGACATTTCTTGTGGAATACACTGTACTCCAATTCCGCAAAAAAAAAATATGGCAATAACTTCAGTGATATGCTTCCATGTGCAGTCAATCGGGATGTCACGCCAACATGCGTTATTTTCTTGTACACGAGAAGACAATACAATCGCTGTGACCTCAATAGCTGGTCAAAAACACTCTGGAAAAAGTCCTGATTTGAGGTCCAAAATACCTGAATTCATTATAAAATCATGTATTATTGTTGCGGAATGCCAACTACATATCTAAGTTGGTCTAATATGACGTGATAGGGTGTTTGGGGGGTTAAAGACAACGAATTAAAAGCGACAAATTTAAGTTTTGAAAAAGCGTGGTCTCTGAAGTTATAGAAATCCCACCAAATTTTAAAGCATCCCAAATCATTAATTGAATTGTGTGCTACAAAAAAGTCTGTGTACGTGTTACTCTATCTCTTTTAAGAAAGCGAAGACCACGGAAAATGTATAACCTTACATTTACTAGCATCATGGAATTCAATTCTCATATGCTATAACGTGGGCCTGGTTTCTGTCGATTTGAACTGCAGACGTGTGCAGGCTGTGTGCAGGGAATGTAGACAATAGCAAGGTCGTTTGCCTATTGTATTTGTGAAAGCCCATGTAAAATGACCCTGTCCAACAATTTTTAGTGTGAACAATAGTACTTGGGTGACCTGCCGACTAACTGTGTGAGGGGGAAAACATAAGAAAATTTGGACCATGATCAAGTCACCCACCTTTATTGGCAGTATTGATATCCATTTTGGTGATGTAATTTTATACCAAATATCCTCTGCTAAATACCTTAGTTAAAATAATATCATTACAAATAGACCATAGTGTCAATAACAGACTTCTTCTTAACTTGTATGAGCACAACAAAAACCTCTAATGGATATGCAGTGGAATTTACATGTTATATGGCTGTAAATGGTTTAACTACATAGGTTGTGCTCTATACAAAGCTTGTCTCTGCAAGACACGAAACCTCAGTTAAAATGGTTAATTTTCCCATAAGTAGTTTCACCTCATGAATTATGACCCACTGAATATCAGTCCATTCTCAACAACCCTGTTGCTAACACCTGTGGTCTCTACAAGAATTGGGAAACACACTTTGAAACAAATAGTCTCGGGCACACTTTAAGCCATTTTGACCCTGGTACATTCTGTATTGGTTATAACATATAAGTCAGTGGTTTTTGAGATGGCTTCTCAAATGACTGCAAGTCATTTGAGAAGCCATCTCAAAAACCACTGACCTCAGACTAGGCTTGTTTGGACTCATTTGAATATATATTTCACAATGATTCTGCCTATGGTCTAGAAAAAGCATAATTTTGAAATTTTTGAAAAAAAAATGGAACTACGATTTTATAGTCCACTGTAGGTCATCATCCATACTACATGGTTTAGGGAAGTATAGGACACACTATTTTCCTGAGTACTGGCCTACGGGCCGATCACCCCAACCTGTCCCGTAGCCCGTTAGCAAGTGAAAGTAGTGTGCCCTATTCCCCGATATAAACCATAGTATTTATTGTAATATATTCCCCCTCACTGGTGACTCGGGGAACGAGGTGTAGGGAAAAATTTCGCACTATTTCCCTAGGAAAAAAACACTTGTAATTTAGCCAAGCGCCAATGAAATAGCATTATTATGTTAATGAATTTCCAGAGGTGGAATAATAGGAAGCCTTATTTAGCATAGAACCAGGCAAGAGTGATTGACATAAATCACACACAAGCACATTTTTCCATGTGAAAAGGAACTAACAAACATAAAATCTCAATACATGTTGGGCTTTCTGTAAAGAAAGCAACAAAATAAAAAAAATCACTATGCTTAGTTCTGGATATAAAATTCTGAAATTATTTACCTAAAACGGAAATGACCTTAATGACCTTTGAGACCTCAAACTCAAAACCTTGCATACCCGGTACATGAAAGCAATCTACAAAGTTATTCACTGTACTATGTTTTGGGTTTTTGAGATAAAATCTTTTTGAATATTTTGGAATTTTTTGGTTTTTGACGCGAAGTGACCCCTTAATTCCTTTGATCCTGAAACTGGACAACCCAAAGACCCTGCCTATAACAATACATGTGCTTACTGACGTCACTCTGTTACGTAATTTGTAAGGACAAAAGCGATTGTTGAATTTTTTCCCAAGTTTTGGCTTTCAATTCAAACCGGAATGAGACCCCCTTAATTACCTTGGACTCCTTACCCTGAACAACCCTATATGAAGCAAGGGTCAGTAGTCCCTCTAAACCAGTTTGGTTGCTATCGGCGTAATCCTGAGAAGAGATAATTTTTGACAATTAAATTACATATTTGAAGCCTGTGGCCAGGTCACATTCATACAGGGGTCATTCATAAATGACATAAATGGTCCAAGTCATCGGTCATTTGATTAAGTCTAGTCACAATACTTCAAAAACCAGACTTAGCTAGACTCACAGTTGAAGTGTTGGCCAAAAGAAAGAAGAACTAGAGGTATGTGGCATAGGCCACTGGTACACAGCCGTGGTAAATCTGACCCCATGTCAAGCATTCCAAGCCTTTGACTCCCATGTCAAAGCACAATCTTGGAGACAAAAGTCTGAAGCTCTCCTTTAACGGGCCTTTCTCGTGTCTTCTATAAGGCCTGGAGGATATATTCAATTTTAGTCTCATGTTTTAGCATTTTTTGGCAAAATTGACCATTGACCCCCTTAATGACCCTTGACCCCGATATAAAAACAACCCCCACTGATAGACATCCGCAAAATGCATTGTTGCGTTCAAATAAAAACATGCAATATATCCATTTTTAATTTTCAAAAAACAAAAAATTTCTTAAAGTTTTTTAGCTCAAAACCGGAATGACCTGTAATGACCTTTGACCCCAAATAAAAATACCCTGGCGACTCAGCTAACATTAATGCATATCTGTAAGTTATGTCACTCTGCTTTGTTTTACATTTGAGATCAAGATTTTGAAATTTGTTAAATATTTTGGTTTTTTGACCGAAGTGACCCCTTAATGACCTTTGATTCCTTCTTCGTTAACACCCCGTATGTAGCATGGGTCAGTTTTTCCTCTGAACACGTTTTAGTTATATCGTCATGATCCTGTAGAAAAGATAATTTTGCCATTTAAAATGGCATTTTGGCTCTTCCACCGAATGACCCCCTTAATGACCTTTTGACTCCTTATTCTTGAACCCCTTATAGAAGCATGGGTCGTGGTTCCCTCTGAACATTTTTAGTTGATATCGGCATAAAAGAAGATATTTTTGCGAATTAAATGACATAATTTGAACCCCGTGACGAGGTCAAAGGTCAGTTGGGGTCAAAGTCATAGGGCAGGTGATGGTTCGCTGAGCGGTCATTGGTGCAAACCTGGTCACTATTGGGCAAGCCACTACTGAGCTATAAGCACGATGACAGAAGAAAGAAAGAGCGAAACACGCGATAAACATAACCAACGCCCGTTTGCAATTCGGCTGTGTAAGAACGCATCAAAAACGAACCACGGCCTGAAGGCCGTCTTGTAATTTAAAGCTTGTGCATAATTTAGCCTACACCCTCATTATCAGTTTCAGTACATTAAATGTATTAATCCCCGGTCACTTTCATTTCACTTGATTAAATGTTCTTTACATTTACGCTTCATTAAATGTTCTTGACATTTACACTGCCATCCATTACCGAAAACACGTTTTATAAACTTAAGTACACGGTGAAGAAAATAAACTTTCAAATTTTTTTTGTTGTAGATTCAGTAAGGAATATTTAGTTCAACTAAATGGTTTGTTTGTGCATGCTTAATGGCAGCTGATACTCATACAGTTTTGAAGTAAAAGAGAACAAATCAATGACATTTTTACAGAGGTTTTAAGATAATTGAAGCACAGATTTTAACTGGTCTATTTACCATTCAGCACAATTATGAAACACCCTCTTATTTACCATAAAAACACTTTCAAATTAACACTGGTGTGAAGCGAGTTCTACGTACAACAGTTTTTGGATTACCAATACTAATCTAGTTTATCAGTGACCACATTTTGGGACAATACAGAATACTTTTGAGTATATGTACTTGAAGTATTTGAAGAACACGGCTGGCTAGCATTTGTTATGAATATCGAAACATGAGCAATATTTGATTTGAAGGCAGATACCTAATGCACCTAATGGCCACGGGATATTGTACAAAGCAAATTTGTTCTATTATTGGATTTATCCCCCTTCCGGAACTAAAATATACCAAGATTCTGGAAACTACATTTTTTCACAGAGCTTACTGTATATGCTGACGAAACAAGTTGAAAGCACCCATTGGACTGGCACTCTATATTCCTTTATCATTTTGCAAGCCTTTTGTAAAATCAGCTTACTTGCAGTAAGATTTAACAAGAATGGAACATTCCAATAGGCTCTGCAAATGACTTGTACTTTATCTTGATCATAAGGTCATACGTGCCAATAGCTGCCATTTGTCATAAAATCCAATTAAACATACTACTATGCCAATCCGTTGGTCAGTGGCTCTTGAAATGGCAACTCGTCACCTGTAGAACCATTTCAAGAGTCACAGATTCGAGGAAAGATAAATTGAGAGGTATCCAAATACATGGCAACACACAGATGTATCACATGGCAGCACACAGATGTATCACATGGCAGCTCTTGCACTTACGACCTTGTTGCACTCACAGACGATAATTCCCATTGGTATTGGGCTGTTGCATTATGCTAGGAATGACCATATTATTTTGAAATAGGTTACCTCAAATTTAAATTGTTGGTTCAAAGAGTAATGATCTATCTAGGCCAGGATCAGCTAACTGCGAAGTTCACTACAGGTCATTTGCACTAAGTGGCTGAAAGTATACCTGAAAGAGTAACGGTAGGCAGCTTGGAGTAAAATGGCTTCAAAATTCACATGCTGCTCTGCAGTGTAAAAGGACTGAGTTAAATTTGATTTGACTCTGTGGGTGCTTCAAAAACAATGCTATTCCATGCATTGGGTTGACTGCTCAGTACAATGTACAGTTTGCAAAGTGTAAATGGACATTTCATGCTGTACCAAGAATATTCTATATTGCTTAATACATGCTGTAAGGCCTTCCCCAAATGTACCGATTAAGCTCTATCAACAATTGCATTGTTACGTGTACATTTTTTTTTTTTTTTTTTTTCGTTGGTCAGTGGCTCTTGAAATGGCAACTCGTCACCTGTAGAACCATTTCAAGAGTCACAGATTCGAGGAAAGATAAATTGAGAGGTATCCAAATACATGGCAGCACACAGATGTATCACATGGCAGCACACAGATGTATCACATGGCAGCTATTGCACTTACGACCTTGTTGCACTCACAGACGATATAGTCTCATTGGTATTGGGCTGTTGTATTATGATAGGAATGACCATATTATTTTGAAATAGGTTCCGAGAATAGGTTACCTCAAATTTAAATTGTTGGCTCAAAGAGTAATGATCTATCTAGGCCAGGATCAGCTAACTGTGAAGTTCACTACAGGTCATTTGCACTAAGTTTGAAAGTACACCTGAAAGAGTAATGGTCCACCCTAGGTCACCTCAGCATACTTCACCACTTGTAATAGTTACTCAAATATTGGGCACCCTATGCGTCTTAAATTGATTAGTTATGGTACTCCATTACAATTTTACATTCTCATAGGACAATAAGTAGCTTATCATAAAAACATTGCTTTTATATTTTGAAATACACATTAAGCAAATTCAAATATTGTTTAAAGGTGCAACAAGAGATTTCACATATCAGGTGTCCCTAAAAAAAATCAAAACTGTTGATTTTTACCATGAATGTTAAGTTTTCCATCAAAAATATCCCCATCCAAAAGGATTAAGCTGAGAAATGTTTCTTTGGTACAAAAATTGTGAAATTTCTAATTTTGTATAGGAGCAAATACAAAATTTGGCCTATGTTTTATATTGAAATATAAGCAAATTAAATTACCCTTTTTCTCTCTTTTAAGACATTTTTGTAGCCAAATACAAGGTAAGAAATCTATTAAGTGTCTAATCAATATGAAATTACTATTATTTGGGTGCCTCAAAATCTCTCGTTGCACCTTTAAATACTGCTAGACATTGAGCAAAGCTGTTTGACCCCATGCAAATTGTCTCTTACTTTTAGAGCAATTTTAAGCAGTGGCGACACAATTGACAACTGATATAAATTGGGACGTGCAAAAGCTATTGCCGCTGCAAAAATCTTGCAGGAATCTTGCCATATAGGCCTGTAAAGGTCATGATTTTTATGTTATAGCACCCTCTATATGCCCAAACTCCATAATAGAAAGATGTGTATAACTAGAAAAATCATATTTGTCCACAATGAATATTCATCAAATTTACACAGGATGTACTTAGTGGAACACATAATCTAAAGTATTTGTCAAAACTGTTTCGCTGTTGATATTTTTTGTTATCAAACAGCTCTGTGAGGGAAAACAAATTAACTATGAAGGATGCTTCTAATGCCCTTGTTCGATTATGTGGGCCAATTGTAAAAGGAACTTAGCTACAGTGGGATTAAAAATATACTTGTACAGGAGATACGCACACCTTGTTGTAAATGCACAAGCTATTCGGAGGTTTGGTTGCTACTTGACCAATTACGTTTGTAAACAAGGTGCGATGTTCCTCTGGGCCATGCAGCCCAGTCCCTTGTTTTCTTGCTGTTCACTAAATTATTAATCAGACTAGCAGTAATTGGCACGCAGCGGATAAAATGGCTTCAAAATTCACTTGCTGCTCTGCATGTCAAAAGGACTGAGTTAAATTTGATTTGTAACTCTGTGGGTCCTTCAAAAACAATGGCTATTCCTGCATTGGGTTTACTGCTCAGTACAATGTACAGTTTTGCAAAGTTTAAATGGACATTTCATGCTGTACCATAATAGTCGATATTGCTTAATGACATGCTGTACGGAGGCCTTCCCCAAATGTACCGATTAAGCTCTATAACAATTTCATTGTTACGTGTCACACTGTTTTAACATTTACACAAAAGCGAAAACAAGGGATGAACTAAAAGAACTTGAACTCTGGCCCACTGCTAAGGCCGGTTTAGATATCAAAGACGCAAATGACTCAAGTTTACTTGCATTTAAAACCATCAGTTAATGATCTATCTTAAGTTCTATTTGTTGGAAGCAAGTATAAACAACATGTTTTACATTTATACTTTTGGCGATTAAGAAAGTATAATCTGCTCTATTAGCTATGACATTTAACACACACTTATTTGTTCATATCAGGACGACGCAGGTTTGTTTTGCCAGCACCCGTGTTTCATTTTTTACATATTATGCTTTATTTTCACACAATCATGGCAAGTTGATCACTGATTTTGCAGGTAAATAGAATTTCGACTTTGCTGTGCAGTGGTGTAGCCAGTGGGGGCAAGGGGGGCAGAGCGCCCCCTCTAAAAAATCTTGAGAGGAAATCGGGAAATAAACATGAATATCATGTTGATCAGCCCCTTTTCGGCTTCCTTTTGCCCCTGCGACGTGAAAAGTTTGCCTGTGAAACGGGACTATGTTGTCAGAGTGCTACCGGGACAAATTGCCTATTAGCTGTGGTATTATTATGACTATTTTGAATAGATCAGATCATAGTGATATTAACGAATTAGCATAAACAAACTTTCAACATTGACACATGTTACAAATGCATATCTTGCACGGAAATGTCGGTCCAATTGTCGGCTAAACCTGATAACTTTCCGTCCGAGAAATTCACAGCTCTTAAAAACAAGAATAGACTCAGCAAACACAATCCAACACCCAACATCTACTCTTATTGGCTATTAGGCTACTAATGATTACATTGCCGTGATCGCCTGGATACTTGTGCCATTTTACGCATCATGTTCAGGAACAATGGCTTATAACCCAAGTCCCTGTAACAACTTTTACCCTATTCAGGGTTCCACTCATTGAGATTAACCTTGATTGCTATGTATTCTTTCTCTGTCTCATGGCTTTCACTGTACACACTGAATGGTCGTTCATACTTCCACCGCACGGTCGTGCAACTGCAGCTCTGCACATACTGCAGTGCAATACTGCAACAAAGTTAATTCGTTTTAACTTGCATTGCATTGGGTTTGTCAAGTTGCAGCAGAAAGTGATCGCTATATCTGCAGCGCAGCAGCACTGCACAGGGACTGCATTGCAATATGAACGGACCTTGAGTGCTGAGGCGATGACTGATACAATTATAAAGACTAGCAACGCATGTACACATGCGTCACAATCTATTATATAGAATTCAAGGCCTTGCCTTGTTTGACCCTTATAAGCATCAAAAGCAAATAACTCCCAGGGATTGATTTTGAAAAATATTACATGAAGATATTTTGTCACACAATCATAATTGCCATTCTCTTAGAAACCATATCAGCCATGATGTCAAAGCTTGGGAATGGTGCTCTGAGTCATTTCTTTGCATTTGCCTAAATGCAGTCACAACAATCAAACCAATAACCTTTCCCCTTAAGCACTTTGGGTGATCAATATAATTCCAATACTCTATTGTTAATGCTTAAAATCTTGTCATAAAACACCACCTATGACTACATAATCTTTCATTTTATATTAACACATGCCAGTTTGTAATCAACACACATGAACTATATATAATCTGAAATCTATCTGGATACAATATACATTTTTGGTTGACATCTGTACAATATTCATTTGGTGTCTTTTTTAGTTTACAATAGCAATTTATGCTACAACAGACCAGTAACTATAGCAATTAAAATAGCAGCATTAAGCTTGTAGTTGAAATTAATACAGAAGTCAATTGTAACCGTGAACCACCCCTCACCGTTTTGTATGCTTACTCAATAACTTATCTTGACCCAAATGGTATATCTAACAGAGTGACCTAATGCGAGTCTTGATATTTCCAAGACAAAATTTGCAACATTAAATTAATACCCGACCTGAGGTCTTTTGTGGGAAGGTAAATCAAGTGGGAGGGTCGATGGGTGGGTTCAAAGTACCAATTGACCTCTACATAAACAATGTGCATTTTGCTGCAGCCTATCTACATGTATACAGAGTAACACATCATTCACAGTGCTCTTTCCAAGGTTAAAAAAATCAACTGTATATTTGTTCTTTAATGCAAAACCATCAAACTTTAAGGCCAATAAGAGAAAGACTGATAAATAGTATTTACGTTATTTTAAAATCAGTTCCTTTTCTGTTATTCCTTTTATACTTACAACATGCATTTCATAACACATGATGACATTACTAAGGGCTCAAACCTACAGTTCATACTTAGGAAAGGGGGAGGAAAGAGCCAAGCAAGTGCCTGCAAGCAATGCTTTATCTGCCTGTTGTGGGCACTTGCTTGCCTCTTTCTTGCCCCTTTACCAGGTATAGATATTAGGTATAACCCTATTATGTACTTCATTACTAAATTTAACTGTTGATTAGTTAAAAGTCTATCGCATGATTCAAAAGAGTTCCACTTTTTAGTGTTAAGTACTAGGTATTATTTCCATCCGTAAATAGTATCTTTAAGCTGTAGATAGTATGGTACTATTTACGGTTTGTGCATCACATGTGCTCATAATGCAGTGCCAAGACATGTTATGATTTGGGACTCACTGCTGTTCAAAATGCAACCTTGATTTGATTCTTTCACAAAGAAAAATTTCAATTATAATGAGAAATTTGTTAAGGAAGTATATAAAACAAATGCCTTCATTAAGTCTCTATTTAAAACTATGGTCCCTCTTAACACAAAAGTGCCGTTTTGCTTCAGGGCTTCGTCCCTCAGCAAATTACCACTATTGTAGTCACCATGGGCCCATAGTTGTAACCAGAGACTCTCACTTCAGTATATTTTTGTATCTAATTACTCGTCCCACCTAGCAACTAAGATGATTACTTCAATGCTGTTGGATACTATACAGCCCATGATATACTTCCAGTCACAGCGAGCAATTTCTGCTCATGAGAATGCGTAACACTTGACCTTGCGTCAAAATCTGGTAGTGCGCACGCCAATCGCTTGCTTCGATTGGAATTGGGCTTAAGGTAGTAGCTCGTATTTACATCAAAATATAACATTATGTTATTCTTAAATAATTTCACATGCCACTTTATCCCAACACACAAGTTCACTGATACATTGATTAACTGGAGCCACTTTCAGCTCAATTAAGAGATTACACTTGCAATACATGAAGAATAATTTATAATAGTAATAATAACAGTTAAAATATAAGAGTATTGTAGAACATACATAATGGTTACTCAAAAGGGTATATTTGAAGAGTATTCACATCAAAATTTGCTACCAAGGTAGGATGTTCATAGGATGATACTGGTGGCTGCTAAGATAAATTTGAGAATTAGACAACACGTACAAAACAACTACAGAATGGCATTCTGGGCATTTTCATTAAAAATATTTCTTACTAAGATGGTGTTGCTTTACAGACCATATGCATATTAACAATTAGCTGCTTCTAAGATGCCATTACCTTTTAGGAATAAGCATATTGGCAAGTGCTATCATGATGGTACTTTTTTGGGACATACAGTAGAGACAAATGCTACACTGACATGTGGGAGTTATAGATTTTGACAAGGCTAACAAGGTAGTATTCTTTCTTTGGTTGTTCATAACAAATAACTCCTATTAAGATTGCATTTTTGTGAGCAACAATTTGGATGAATACTAAATATTAAGGCAGCATTGTTTTGTGGGCTATTTGCATTGTACTAGTTGTACCAATTCTGTGGCATTGTGGAATGAACATACAAAGGCTTTTCACACTGAATATACCAAGGTTTTTTATACTGAGCAGGTGATCGATTGACTTTTGCGACCGATCACTGTTTTTGAAGACTAATACAACTGTTTTCTGAATTCTAGATGTGCAGAACTGCGATCAATCACTGTGAAAAGCCTTATTATGAATAAATCATGCTTTGACAACAAAATCTTGTGTGACATACATAATGACACATGTTACTATTAAGTGGTTATTGCTTCTAAGAAGTTCTGTGGCCCATACATAGTGACTAATGCTTCTCTACTGGTGTTATCCAAAGAGGAAAATATCAATGACCATTGATATACACCACTCCAAAGTTCAAAGGTAATGACATGCTATTCATGTATATGCACTCTTTTCAGCACTATTTTAGTGCAACAAATGTTTCCACTCTTCTAATATCTTACACAGAGACAACTAACATTAGCACTCTCCTTGACACCTTAGATAGGAATGTACAGATTGTAAACTATTAAAAATTGTGTAATTAGGAGAGAGAATATAATTTGTATTAATATGAGAGGCTGCTCATCTTCCTAGGTTAAGAAATAGAACCCAATGTAAGTCCTGATGAAGGAGCCCTCTTTGACAAGAAATCTGAACATAGCTACCTTAAATGCTTATTTAGGCATCAATCTAATCTTCACAATAGTCATACCAAGCATCCTTCACTATGAGCAAATAAAAGTCTCGTTACCATGGCACAGTTCAATAGCTTTCATTCACCGTGTATTGAGCAAATACACCCCTTAAATTTTAGTATGATTTATGATACCAAGAACATACATGGTCAGCTCCTGTTAACAGGTGCCAATCCAAGGCTACTGACTGACACTTGGTAGCGAGCTGCCCTTACCTTCCAGTAAAAAAAATCTTAAATCTGCCAGACTTCAATAAAGTAGTACACTTTACCACAACCCTGTATTATCACATTGTAGAGACCTTTACCTTAATGATGATACCACTTGGTAAACTGTGGTCCTTACCTATCCAAGGTTTCTTATAACCTAGTATAAACTAAGGTGAGTCTGGATGACATGCATGATGACTGTTATCCTGAAGATGTTATTGAGCGTGGAGAGCACATACATAACAGCAGTTTTGCCAATGGTGTGAAGATTGTCAGAACTGAAGAGCAGGATGAAACCATCTGGGAGACATCAATCTGGCAACGACTACTTGTGACATTATTCAAATGGTACAAATAAATGCAAAACATGTTGTTTTGAGTGTACATATACATATACCTGGACTGTTACTACTACACTACTACTATTGCTACTATTGTTTATAAGCCCATCACAGCTGCTAAGTCGTTGCTGTTTCTGGGACGTACAAGGTGACGACCATTACAAGGTTGGCATATCATAGAAAGAACACACATAAATGCAATGAAAAGTTGTTGCTCTCTGCGTCGGCTGTCGGGGAGCAACTACACACTGTAACTGCTATTAGGATGGCATTGTTCAAAAAGGACATGTCTACAGTTTGTACTTCAAGGGCTCAGTTCTCATCACATCATTTCATACTTGTTGGTGTTGATCATCTTTGCCAGGCAGAATGATAGCACAACTCCGATAATCTACAGAGATTTTGGAGGGATAAAGAGTGGAAAAAGAAAACAGTGGTGTAAAGAAATGTATATGGAGCTAATAAATGTGAAATCAGAATGGAAAACATCTGCATAAACATAACATTTTAGAGAGAGAGACTTAACCAAAAAAAAAAATCCTGTGTTGTGGTGTGGGTCAAGATTGTGAAGTGCACAGGATAAAGATGTACACGGCCAATTTCTTCATGGTAGTTACCACACAGCTACCACTGAGTAGACATGGATTACCTACCCACTAGACGTACACTCGCCGGCCAGGGTTCCATGTATTTTTGCCGCATAGACGGATAGTGTACACACAGCGGCTGTCTCCCCCGTCGTGGAGTAGCTACGTGGTGACACCGGCTCTCAGCGCACGCGGTATTTCTCATGGCCAATTTTGTTTTTTAGATATTTTTGGCATATATTTGCATTTTCTTATTACATGTGCGGGATTTATGGGGGTTTTTGATGATGCCTGATTTGAATTTTGTAATTTTTCCTAAAAAACGTTCAAAAAATGCTAAACAGAGAACAAGTGTATAGCACCCTCATTTCATGAAATTTTCATCCACTCTCAAAATGGCGTCGTGCTAACCGCGGAGTAGCTGCGTGGTAGCTAAATTTCTACTCTGGTACTGTCTACACAACATCCACCTTCTCTCCACCTAGTGGGCAACTACAGGGTAGCCATTGGGGTAGGTACAGCAGAGTAGCCACATCACTGTATACCTCATAACTGTGTACTTTGTATAAGCCCATCTTGCAGCTACTGCCTCGCAATTAGCCCAGTGTGTACTCTGCAGTAGCTGCCTCGGTAGACATGGTGTAGCTGCCGTACAGGCTACCACATGAGTAAGAAAACGGCCGTGTAGCCTTCAGCTGTGTGAAGTGGATGCTCAACTTTGCTATTTATTTTCTGATATTAAGGGACAAATGGATGTTTCCTCCACTGTTGTAATTGTGCTTATATTTGATAGATTCTCTATACTATTATCAGACAAAACACAGATAACATTAAAAAAAATTGAATTTCTTGCAACAGGGCAAGAGAGGTCACTATAGTGCATCGTGTGCTGGGACAGGGGAGGGTGGCCAACAAATCCCAATTTTAGATGTTGCTATTGGTTTAACACATAAAAGCGAAATCTTGACAAAAAACTCTGAAATTTTTATATGTTGTCAAGGAATATTTTCTCATTCCAAAACCATTGAAGCTGAAGAATCAACTCCACAGCAATGTTTTTTCTGATTTTTTTTGTATGAATAACGGACGAGGACGAGGTCGTATGTGGGTCACGGGAACACCCATGAACAACCCACATCAAAGCACCTAAATTGGTTTGTGGTTTGCCCTCCATATTACTCCAATTTCTTTTAATATTTGGGCAAGTTGTTATATTGAATGAGGCTTGGCCGCCATCGTCTGTGCTGGGACTCGGGACTGTAGCAACCTAAAAATAAGCTTTAATGAAAGGCTAGCCACATTTTAGCACACAAAATAATTATTTTAAAAGGCATAAGTACGTAATAATGTCACATCTCACCTGAAAGAATGCAAACCCTAAAGCACTGCCTCCAATTATTAGCAATTTGTCTTCAAGAAAGTCAACCACAAGATCATAGCAACCCTGAAAAGAAAACACAAACACATCATTACTATTTTAAGAGGACAGACAGCAAGAATCTGAACAATTGTGTGTGTGATACTAATTGACACTTCATTTGTATTCCAATGTGATGAGTGACACCGAAATTACATTAATTACCACATCATTGGAATTGTAAAGTCCACTTGAGATGGGGTCTTCATCAAAATTAAGCCAAAAAGGCAATTAGGGATTCAATCATCTTACTAACGATTGGCCCCAAGCAAGGATAAAAATCCACGATGGATGGATGCATCGTTTGTTGATTTGTGATGAACCACTCTGTTACATGTTTGAATCCCTTTCAACAACAAAAATCTTAAAACTTATTAATATTGTGTATAGAAGAACATGATTCCCGGACATGATTATTCTCACTAACAGCATACCGCATAAACGCACTTCCGTCGGTGCGCCAGGAGTGATGCACTAATTTGCATATCAACTGTGGGTTGATAACAAATCAACAATGTTAAGCTCTTGTACAAGGAGATATGGAGATTTGATGAAACTAAAATTTCCAATTATTAGTAACCCATTTAGAAGCAGAATGACCCTATTTTTTCATGTCAGTTTTGACATAAATTGACCAAGATATTATTTTTGAGGGTATGCTCAGCAAAAAGACCATCGTCAAATTTAATGTTAGCTTTGCACTTCCCAGCACCCTCTTGTAATTCATCAAGATATGCAAACTGTGAGTTACGGTATCAGCATGTGGTGACATGTGGGTGGTAGCCCTAACACCCCAGCCGTCTCTAGCCTATCTCCCGGGAGGAAAGGAATGGGTAAAAGGATAAAAACTAAAGGAGATTGCACATTGTGGGTGGGAATCGATCCGGGGGCATGTCCCATGACCAGGGAGGGCAAGACACCAGTGATTTTGTGCCCGTCTGCGTGTTCGTATGATGACGTCATCATATGATTTGGGACTTAGTGCATTTTCTTGCCTCAGTGGCATGGTATTTTGTGGTATTTTGGCATGTTAGGGTTATATAGCCTTTAATTTCAAATCATTGTTGATTTGCTATGAACAAAGTTTAACAAGATACCTACCTCTTCATACACCTGTAATGTGTCATTAAATCCTCTTATTGCCACTTCATTATTTTTAGCTCTTTCACAAACATTTTCATTGGCTTGAACATTGCAACAGCTCAGTGGTACGACATCCTTTGAATGTTCCTTTGCCCACTGTGTGTTATTCAAATCATGCCAGTCATAATAGTCGTTAGCACCACAGCAGCGTAGCTGAAAAACAAACAAAATAACGAGCTTGATTATTAATAACCATGTTCAGATGTGCATAACCATTCAAGTTTTTATCATCAAACCAGTGTGATAGCCATAAGGCCCATGAAAGTCAATTTATCATTTTTTTTCCTGGATGATGATGAGGTGACTTTTTCTATTTTAATTATTTCATCAGATTTCATTATTGACCTAAAATTTGCAAAATGGAAATAAATTTTCACGAAAGGTAGGGCCGCAAAAAAAAGAGCCTGGTTTTGCTTCAAAGTTATCCAAAATATGTTTTACAAACAAAACTATATGTTTCCAATTGCTAAACCTGGTGAAAACAATGATATTTTGAAAATAATGAATTATTTTGGCAATCTTGAATTTTTGATGCAGTATTTCTAGTCTCCAAAAAGCGATGCGGGCGGGTAACGATAAACTCAGAATCAACTGCTATCACACCAATTGTGTCCCCATATATACTTATCTTGGTGATCACATGAAGGTCTCACGAAGTGTCATTCGGTATTCAGCATGAATTGCCAGGAGTGGGAAAATGATCTCCATCTAAACGAATGGAATTTGAGCTCCAAATAAACGATTAAAATGGTATCCAATATGGTGCCGTTTCTGTGATATCAGTGGTAAAATTAGTGCTTGCAGTTTCTTCTCCGACATCTTTGCATGTGAGATAAAATATAACTAATTCTGCCTACAATGGTGGTGTGATGGGAAAACGAACAAACTCAGACAAGAAAAGGAAAGACACAGATTCTGATAGACATATTTTATCCCACATGGTATAACCAGAGAATTAACTTTTCTAAAGTAATAGCACAGAAATTTTCATGTATCTGGTTATGCACAGTGATCACGACACCAAGTGTGTCTTCATGGGCGAACAACTCGAGGTAAACTTAGAATGATGGCCAATTCAACTTAGAATGATGGCCAATTCAACTTAGAATGTATCTGGTTGTGCACAGTGATCACGACACCAAGTGTGTCTTCATGGGCGAACAACTCGAGGTAAACTTAGAATGATGGCCAATTCAACTTAGAATGATGGCCAATTCAATTTAGAATGATGGCCAATTCAACTTAGAATGATGGCCAATTCAACTTAGAATGATGGCCGATTCAACTTAGAATGATGGCCGATTCAACTTAGAATGATGGCCGATTCAACTTAGAACGATGGCCGATTCAACTTAGAACGATGGCCGATTCAACTTAGAACGATGGCCGATTCAACTTAGAACGATGGCCGATTCAACTTAGAACGATGGCCGATTCAACT
>JAMKCH010005984.1:0-33571 GCA_023653785.1 Ophioderma brevispina
TTTTAAAGAGGTAGGTGGAATACCGGGCGGACAGCAATGGTGTCACCATTACCGGGAAAGTCAGGTGAGGATTGCGACTAGACCGAGTCCATACATACAAATCCTTACCTTTGTAGGCCTTGGCAAGATTCCCGCGGCAATGGAATTTGTCTGACTGTTTTGCAATAGATAATCAAAGCTCCTGCCTGTCCCTACTTTATCATTGTCCAAATTGCGTCGCCACTGCTTAAATTGTTCTAAAAATAAAAGAGACAATTTGTATGGGGTCAAACAGCTGTGAGAAACAAGACATGCCAAAATGCAAAGGCACAGAGACAGGCAGAGAGAGTGTCATGTAGTCAGACAGACAGACAGACAGATGGACAAGGTTTTTAATGATCGTATACTTGTGGGACTTTTCATTTTGTTAAATTAATTTTGTAGTTTTATTATTTAAATACACCAAAACATAAGAGGAGTCAGACAGATGTGCAGACATAAAAGAGAAACCAGAAAGCAGAGAAAAGCAAATTGCAATCAAACTACATATTGAACAAATTGCGTCCTCATCCGAATATTTTCCTATCACTCCTATAATCTCTTAATAAAATCAGATGTATATATAGTTCTATTTTATTTTTGATAGCAGAGAAAAATTAACACCCATACAAAATAACAAATTACTGAAAATCCCTCTTCAAAATGACTGAACCTATTCATTAACATGGGAGTTATTTTGCAACCCGCTAATGTCGTATTATTTTGTCCCTGTGTGGCTGGAGTAGGGTTAATTCAAACCATTGTGTAAGCACATCCGCATATCAAATACTAATGGCAACCAAATCACCACTTCAACATATGGTTTGATTTCCGAGCTTATGATACAGCACAAGCCGTTATTTTCACAATTGTTAATTCCCACCATGGACAGAGGTATATACATGGTATGCTGATGGCATTAATTGCTATTATATAACATCTAATTCCAGACATTTGGGGGGGAAACAGGTTTTACAGTATAAGAGGCTGTAAACAAGTGAATTTCTAGCCCCTTATTTTCCAATGAAATTTGGTATTGTGCCCTCTCATGCCAAAAGGATGCATCTTTATATCTACTTCTTTTTGGGTAGATACTTTCTTTGATGGATTTTACTTCTTTTCTATATGCCCCTGACAATAATATTTTAATCATTAAAGGAATTAACAGAAGGATGATTTTGGCCAAATTATACACAACCGTGTAAATTAAACTCTGACAAAGGGAAGATTCTTTTTTACAATATGTAACATCTATGGAAAGATGAAAACATGACCACAAATAGTATAATGCAGGCAAACTACAATGGCTGTGATTGGCTTCCAGTCTAAAAGTTATTGTTGCTAAGTGTTTCTTTACAAAGATCTAAGCAAAGAAGATTGATCAAGTTTGCTGAAAAATTAATCACCAAGAAAAGAGTTGGTTCTTGATTCTTTGAGAAATCTCTTCTTACAAAATGAAGTTGTTTTACATCAGTTTTACTGTTCTTCAAAATAAGCTGAGAAAAAAGTGATTATTTGTTGACCATGTGCAGTCAAAATACAATCACCTTTTCCACATCTTCCTGTGTCTACATTTCATATGTGTTTAGTATGTGATTCCCTAGATGTCTTGATTTGGGGCTACTGCATGAAAGCCATTTAAAGGTCCATGGCCCGATGCTAATAGCCTCGTCCCCAGATTTTACCGGAAGTGGTCAACATTTTGGTATCAGAAGAAAGCTACTATTTTTCTCATTTACAGGATATTTGGTTATGAGCGAAAATGTGCCCCATTTTGGTCGACCAATATTAATTTTGCACAGTACTCTATGGGGCTTACAAAATCACGTTTTTAGCTCTCACAGCAAAACGGATTGAAATATCGGTGCGAAACATTACAGATGGGGTTTTGGGGTGAAGGCCAATCTATCAAGATGAAAACTTCATATCCTTAAATCGGGCCATCCCCCTTTAAAATAGATTTATTCCTAGAAAAATATTTTTACTTACAGTTTTCCATCTTTGATAGTTAAAGGATTAGCAGCGATTTGCTAATCCGAAACATCAAAAAATCATCAAAATTCATATTTTTACTATTATTTGTTACTGTACTGGATATGTGTTATCATAACCTGCAAGTGGTTGGCTTGAAATCCGTGTATTAAAGTCAGTACTTTTTATCTGATTCTGTAATTTCTATATGTGCATATCAAAATTCCGACTTGAGATCAAAAAAGCCTTTCCCTCTGTATATCACAGATTTTCAGTGTCATATTGTGCACCATGATCAATACAGTTTGACCTCAAACACAAACATTATTGATCTTGGTTATTTTGTACTGGTGTAAACCGCAATTAGCTGTTTAGTGCAGATTTTGAGGTGCCGTCACTGTATGTCTATTTGCGGGTGACAGTATGACAAATTTCCTCAAATACTTCATTTTTTCACTATTTGGTGGTTTGTTTCAACATTAAAGCAGTTATATGGAATTGTACACACTTATCCCTGATTTATAAGTTAAAAAATGCATTTCCACATTTTTCGATTCTCTCGCATTACCGCTGCTAATCCCTTATAATGTTATTTTCAGGAATAGCAGTTCTTTTCTTATTAAAAGTTCAGATAGCTCATAAATAGCTCACTAAATATTACATTTATACACCTATCTTCAGTAGATAGCAGAGCTATCTAATAAATATACAGCTATCAACAGTGGAAACCAAATCTGTTCTAAGTACTGCAACTGTCTTTTCAAAATCATGATATCAACATTGATACTACTGCCGGCTATCTTCAGTAGATAGCAGTTTTCTAAATAGCAAAATTATCTTAGAGAAGTATTAGTTCTTAAAATGACAGGAGATTTTTAGGATAAAATTTCTCTCAATTTACACTTGGATCAGTTGTATAATACCTATTGAGAATGTTTCAGAGGTTGATTGGACAAACAAGTAAAAAAGAAAACCCAAAACTATGCTTTGAACTTGCTTGCTATCGTAATCGTCTAGAAAAGCATGCTTTGATCTTCTGTCGTGCACAACTGAAAATACTAAGGACATGGGTTTGAGCCTAGGTATTTCACACAGTGATTATAGTAGGATTTTTTATTCCTGTCAGTTCATTAAAAGTTTTTGGGGCGTGTCGACGATTCAATTTGTTCTGAAAGGTTGTATGCTTTACCCAATCAGTACAATAGAAATTCGATGTCACAATACCGGAATAAGATTAAGGCCATAATTAAAAAATGTCCTTTTTCTCACGAAGAAAATCATACAAGGCAAATGCACTGAATAAATTCCAAACACCAAACTTGAACAAACTCTGAATGATACGAATAAGTAATTATTACTCACCAAAGTTCTTTTACGTCACCAAGGAATATTAGAAGATCTGATACGTTTACATTTATTCGTCTTGTTGACAGTTTGGTCCAACCATTTAAGTATTATAGAGTTTTGGTCACTCATAACAAACTACAATATTTACGTAGCCTAATCTTCTTCTTCACCCAGGCTCGATGTTCATGACACTTAATCCGTTCTTTGATTGACTCCAAACAAAGGAATCGATAGTGTGTCTCCAACTTTACGATTGAATCTGGTATGAAGCCTTTACATATTCGATATAAAAAAGTTCATGTAAAATGGGTTAAAGCATCTTATTCTGTTGAACAAAGTTGAGCATTTCAGCTGTTAATACAGCTTTTTAGTTTTTGATCTCAACACATCCCTCCAAATGAGTTTGTACCATCGACAATATGCGTTTACTGACAGGAATACAAAATCAGACTATAGTATGTGGACAAGCATAATGTACATAATATGCAAAAAACAAGATTTGTTAGAAAACTGAGGGCGCCATCCTCGAGAAATCTCTGAGTCAGCCTTTAAGTTCCCCATCTTACTTGTTTCCTCTTTTACAAGAGTGTGAATGTCCGGAAGTGAAAACAAGATGAATGGAAAAAAATGCATGAAGTCAAAGCAGGATCTTGTTGACGGTTTGGTCCAAACATTTAAGTATTATAGAGTTTTGGTCACTCATAACAAACTACAATATTTACGTAGCCTAATCTTCTTCTTCACCCAGGCTCGATGTTCATGACACTTAATCCATTCTTTGATTGACTCCAAACAAAGGAATCGATAGTGTGTCTCCGACTTTACGATAATCTTTTCGATTGAATCTGGTATGAAGCCTTTACATATTCGATATAAAAAAGTTCATGTAAAATGGGTTAAAGCATCTTATTCTGTTGAACAAAGTTGAGCATTTCAGCTGTTAATACAGCTTTTTAGTTTTTGATCTCAACACATCCCTCCAAATGAGTTTGTACCATCGACAATATGCGTTTACTGACAGGAATAAAAAATCAGACTATAGTATGTGGACAAGCATAATGTACATAATATGCAAAAAACAAGATTTGTTAGAAAACTGAGGGCGCCTTCCTCGAGAAATCTCTGAGTCAGCCTTTAAGTTCCCCATCTTACTTGTTTCCTCTTTTACAAGAGTGTGAATGTCCGGAAGTGAAAACAAGATGAATGGAAAAAAATGCATGAAGTCAAAGCAGGATTTACTTATTAAGTGTTATTGCAAGAGTTTTGCTCTCTCATGTACTATCTAAATGCTAAAGAGTGAATTTCACTCTTTTAGAGTGACTACAGGGCCCACTCTGAAAAGAGTAAAATTTCACACCTTTCAAAAAACATTTTTTGATCAAATTTTCTCTTGATTATTTAGGCAAATATAAAATTTTTTTATTTTTTTACATTATCAAGAAAAAAACTTGAACAAAAACATACTCTTCAAAGGGTTTGAAATTTAACTCTTTTAAAAAAAAAAAAAAAAACTCACTCTAAAAGAGTGAAATTCACTCTTTTGGCAGAATTTGTATGAGAAAGTGTCCTCACATTTCTGTTTCGGTTGGGAATATGAATATTGTAATTCTTGGTTCTATTTAGGCACTCTAAAATAATATTGTACCAGTTTAATTTATGGTTATAGCACTGAAAGAACTCAAGCAGCCATTTTAACCCATTATGTTAGGCACCAAATTGGCAATTTGCATAACAGTGACAAAGGAAGTAAATAGCACCTGTGTGAGAATGTTGGAAGCTGTTCAAGAATGTGTGCTATGCAGCTGTTACCAGCTGGAGTAGTAAAAGGGACTATATTAATTACTTAATAAAGTGAACAAAAAGTGATTTCCATTTGTTTTTAACTTGGTTTGAAATCAAACTCTTCATGTGACCTTTTTGGGACATTGGATATCTCAACCAACCAATGAAACTGCTATTTACACAATGAATGTTGGTTTTACAATAGAGCATGTAATAACATGAAAATATGGGCTAAAGCTGAGAAATTCGAAATGTCCAACCCCAATATACATCTACTAAAAGTGCTATCAGCTAAAAAAGTGAAGTTAATTTGAGGGTCTTTCCCTTAATTGGTGACTTTGGTGAGGCTTGAGCTTTTCTTTTTTCAGAGCAAATTTAGAGAAAATGTTGGTAGTCATAAGTTATGGACCATAACTTTTAATAGTAGCTATCTTCACTAGAAGAGGTTCGTTTTACAACTATACAGCACAGCCATTTCTAGTACGTAGATATGAATTTTTTTTATTGAATTTTACACTGGCCCTCATGCATGAAATAGTCTATCTTCAATTAATGGCATTTTGCCTATTCCACGAGTACCCCGTCACATTGGATACAGGGGAGGTCAGATAGTTTTGAGTAGCTGATTCTGGTGCAGCTGAGATCTTCTGCAATTAAAATATTAAAAGTACTCATCTGATATGAATGATATTGGATAAGCAAAACAAAAAAAAATCATATCTTTGATACTAATTTTTTGTATTGTTTTTTCTCTACTAATATTTTATATTTCAATTATTTTGATTAATAAAATTATTATTTTTTCTAATAAGAATACACAAACCAACCCAACCAGTCCAGAAGAAAGTGTACAAGTATGTATGCGTACGAGTAGGTACATACGTCATAATTTCCCATAATGCAATGCAACTTTTTAAAGAAATACCTTAGGTTTTAACATTTCACCCCGGGACAGTTTATTTTTAAAGTTCTGAAGCTTCAATCTTCACTATATAGAGTTTTCAGGCTTATCAACAAAATTTATGTGCAGATTTTTGATATTTTTTTTAAATAAAAGATATTTAGAAATATCGACACATGAAATCAAAATTTTGACACATAGAATTTGTTTATAATGCTGTTTGGCATTAGTTCTGAAATATGTATCCTTTGTCATCTCAAAATTGAGAATCCTGAGAGGATTTTGTAAAATTATTTTGTCTTTCTTTATAATTTGGTGACATGTGTACGTACAAGTACGTCATCGTCTGAACTGCCAACCAGCCATGAGCATGCTGTTGCCGCATTGATGTGCATGTCAGCACCTGTCTGGCGATGCAGTATCCGATATCATCACATAATAGATTATTGAAAGCCAATGACAGTGTGTGCCATTGAATACCAATCAATGTAAAGCTATCTTCAGTAGATAGTAAAGACATGTTTTTTGCAAGTTATGGAGGGTGCTCCAAAAAGAAACTTACCAAATGTAAACAAAACACTGAAACAAACAAACAAGTTCCAGCTGTTTTTCATTCACATATTCTATGTGTTTCCAGGTGCGTGGTGATGCAGTATCCGATATCATCACATAATAGATTATTGAAAGCCAATGACAGTGTGTGCCATTGAATAGTATACAAATACTACATGGTTAGAGGGAAATAGGGCACACTATTTTCCCGAGGTACTGGCTACGGGCCCATCACCCCGAACCCGAAGAGTGAGGGGTAATAGGTCAGTAGCCAGTACCAAGGGAAAATAGTGTGCCCTATTTCCCGATATAAACCATGTAGTATTTGTTTTATTACACCTCACTGTGACTCTGGGAACGAGGTTGTAGGGAAACAGTCCAATCTATTTCCCTAGGGAAATAGCACGCGTAACAGGAATCGGCCAATGAAATAGGGCGATTTTGTTCATGAATATTCATGAGGTGTAATAATAGTCAATGTAAAGCTATCTTCAGTAGATAGTAAAGACATGTTTTTTGCAAGTTATGGAGGGTGATCTAAAAAGAAGCTTATCAAATGTAAAAAAACAAGTTCCAGCTGTTTTTCATTCACATTTTCCAGGTGTTTTCCAGGTGACACTCTTTGTCAAAATCATGAACAATTCTGTAAGTAAAAATACTTACATTTACAGTAGGTTGCTGTTTGTTATTATGAAGGTCCATTTATCTGAAGGTTTGTTAATCCAAACACAAGAATTTCCTATACATATGTAGGTGTTATTCCGAAGGTTCGTTAACATTTGTTTCTTTATTCCGAAAGTTTGTAATTCTGAATGTTTGTTTATCCGAAGGTGTGTTATTCCGAAGGTTCATTTATCCGAAGGTTCCTTGATCTGAAAATGAAATCAGGTTCTTTGATCCAAAAAATAATTTTTGATTAAACGAACCTTCGGATTAACAAACCTTCGGATTAACACGCCTTCAGATTAATAAACCCTCAGAAAAACTAACCTTCTGAATAATGATTTTTTTATAAACGAACCTTCGAAATAGCGATCCTTCGGTTAAATGAACCTTCGGATAAATGCGTAGACCCCTTATAGTACTGGGCAATAAAATTTAATGCTCAAGCTACCACCAATAAGAAAGTGACAAATCTACAGAAAGTCAAAATTGTGCATTCTACCCGAGTGTGGCAAAAAAATAACAAAAAAATATGTAGTTGGTTTCTTGTATGGAGCTGCCCACACAGTGATATTCAGAAAGGACAAATGCATCACTTAAGTACAAATACAAAAGCACTAACATCTTATTTTCAGTTCTTACATTTTCTCAAAATAGCAATTCCATTGAGTAACCACGGATTGATTTGTGTTTATGAAGTTCACAATTGGTTAGAACTTTTATTTTTACACAAGAGTCATCCATTTGCAAACATCAGCATTTGTAAAAGCATACAAAGAGGGTCTTCTGAGACCGTACTTTCAATAGAATTTTGACAAGTATCAAATTTACATGTCTTGTAAACTCACAGACATAGAAAGATAGATGCTTTATTAATGTAGCAGGCATGCTTTATATCATTCTTAATGTGAAGAAGTTAAATTGTGAACAAAGAGTGAAATTGTGAAATGTCATTTATCACTAATCATATCCTGACCACTTATACTTAAATCCATCCCTGTCTTTCATACGCGGTGAAAAATCAATATATAAATTTACATGACTGACAGTAAAATACTGTGATTTAACACTTTTCTGTATTTTTAATATAAAAATAGACACTATTAAAGAATATTTTCAGTATAAAATATACTCTGGATAAGGGTACAATCATACTTTGCAGTAAACAATGGCACAATAACAGCAAAAAATCATTATTAAATTTATTAAATATGATTTTACACTTTTTTAAAATTAAGGTTTTCAGCTGGTAGTTTGGATGCATCTTTGAACTGCCAGTAAATTACCATCATTTTATATATTTTAAAAAAGAGTTACAAAAGACACTTAATGGTATTTTTAAATGCTAATAAACCATTTTTAAGTGAAAAGTGAATGTGTGTTGAGTGTACTTTCAGGTTTAAAAAATCAACAAAACATCCATTTGACAGTAAAGAAAAATATTATAACTTTTCTAAAATTACAAGCATTTGCTAACAATGCATGTAAATTTACAAAGGTTTCTAACACTGGGAGTAAGGCATTCAACTGGAACAGCCCACTGTATCCTTGTGCAATTGTGACTATGAAATCTATGTAAATGGTCCTCACACTATGCAATCATGTTTTGTTTAACAACTCTTGTCCTAAATAACATATGAACAAGTGCTATCTAATATTCACTTTGCATAATCTTTACACTAGGGTAAATCATGTATATAGAACTGGTTTGATATGTTTTAAGTGACCGTACGCACATGCCCTTACGAGGATGTCAAAGTTGATGTTTTCAAAATCATGTCATTTAGATTACCCAAATAATGAACAAATATCACATCAACTAAAACCCGGTCAAATTTCTTGAATATTAACTTGTATATGCTGCTATCTTTTGTTTCGTCCTCAGTCGTTGTTTTTGAAGGGGTGAACGTTAGCCAAACTCCTCTACTTGCAGAGGATATCAAACCAATGTGACTGCTTCTTTTTCCTCCCCCAAACGTGAGAGGAACCTTCGAAAGAATGTTTCAGTTCACATTTGCTAAACTGCAATTTGCATAAGAGCACTCTTCTGGGACATATGAATAATTTTCAATGTCATGATAACACAGCACATTATTCGTGACATTTCTGAACTGATTTTTTGTTTTAAATAGTTTTTCCCTCCTCATCTACCATTAACCACTTCTGTTTGTTGCTGTTCACAAGTTCACATTAAAAGATATTTTGAAACAAGTTCGTCTGTGATTACAAAGGTTTATGTGGAGGGACTGGTTTCGCTTTTTCTGCCATTCCCTCACTTACCAATTCCAATTTAAAATAATTATTTTATTAGTTTATTTTATTATTCTGAAATAAAAAATGGTACCACCAAAGCGACTTTCAAAAATCTTTAAAAATTTAAATTTTCTAAAATGTCACGTACTGGAAACGTTTTATATGATACTGGAATACTTTTATCAGCTAATTAGCCATTCGAGTTGCTTTTCCTTTAATTCAAAACAATTGCAGTCCACTACCAGAAGTCTCATGTCATTGTAGAGTATTCCAAACAGACCTTTGGTTAATGTAGGCTCCTCCTCTCTCTGTTCAGCAGTCTTATTTGCCAATATTAATTTACTCAGTATCCTATGAGGCTTACAAGTCACATTTTATCTCTCAAAGCAAGGATAAAATGGATTCAACGGGTCATGGAATTTTACGATGGAGAATTGGGGTGTCAAGTTACTCCTTCAGATGAAGCGTTATAGAATGAATTGAACCCTCCTTTAATTATTCAGAGCACCTCCTTGAATTAGCGAGGAGCACTCCCTTTACTTATTGGCGAGCATTCCCTTTAATATGCCAGAGCACCTCACTTTAATATGCAGAGCATCTCCGTTTAATTATGCAGAGCAACATCCCTTTAATTATGCAGAGCATCTCCGTTAAGTATGCAGAGCACCTCCCTGTATAATTATGCAGAGCCACCTCCCCCTTAATTATGCAGAGACCTCCCTTAATGATGCAGTGCCTGGTATCTTTTAGGTGCTTGACAGAAATGATTCAAATCCTTAGGACAGAGAAATAAAAAAATTACAACAAAATATAAATACCTAATGTTACAGAAGATTCTCTGAAGAAAAATCCCCCCCAAAATAATATGGGACAAAAATTTGTACCTCTACAGCCATTGGGACACTTGAGAGGGGGACATAAACCTTACAAAAATAACAATATAAATTTCTTTGCTAGCTTTTTATGATATTTTAACTATCAGTACCAGTTTATGACCATTAATCCATAAAAAAATATTTTAGAATGAAAATTTTTTATAGGGTATAAAGTGTTGGGACATGAAAGGACACTTGTTAGTCTGAAGAATGGTGTGACTACGCATGTGCATAACCATGTTGCTTTGGTTGCAAGCGCACTCGGCTCTGACTTTAAGTAATTACAGCACTAAAGTCGGTACAATGTATGCCCCGGTGTCGTCACTCCATACATAATAAAATGCATGGATATGCCGCCCTAAGAGACAAGGTCTATAAAGGTTCAAACGCTCTTATAATAAACGCTTACTATCAGACCAAACACACATCAAGAAACGCTCATTGTTCGCATTCATGCGACTGGTACCTTAAAGTTAGGTTTTCTCAGAAGATCTTAATACTGTCAGCCTGCCAAGCATGGAAATTACAAGGGTTGACCAGCTTCCCGGTGAGAAGCGGCAAACAACAAATCACCAAACCCAGCAACACGACTATTTGCATACTATTTGCAATTTTTTCCTGGAGAAGAGAAATATGCAGCGAGTTATGGAAAAATTGAATAAGTGGGTAACACTTATGCTTTACATATGCTCATTTATAGCAGAACCCTAACAATGATATCTACAATCTCAGTCGAAATGTGTGGCACACGACTTGCTCTTTTTGCCCCGATTATTTGCAGTATTTCTTCATTAAAGAGATATATAGGAAATATGTCAACTGGTTGGGAGGTTTGAGCATTCTCTATCCAAGCACATATCCCCACCAATGGCAATGTGGGTCTTGTAGGGTGGCAAGATCATTTAAATATTTAATAAAACAAGAAAAAAAGTGGGGGGGGGGGCATTTTGAAGTAAGGCCAATAAAAGTGTTACAAACTTTTAGCCAATGATATCCAGCTGAAAATTGCAGCCATTTGGGGCAAATCTGAGCTTTTTTGAGAGGTCAACTTATTCACTATTTTAACATGCCTGGCCGTAGGGGGGGGTTTTTTGGGGGGGGGGGGGGGTATTAAAGATGTTAAATATAAAAACCGTCAGACTAGACTGAGTACAGACACCTGCAGAAGAATTGGGCATAATTGACTTTTAACTACACAGTCTTTAAAAATGCATACCGCAATAACTGCATTCCCATGACCTCCGACTCAGAGCTTTCTTGAGGATGCTGCCACCAATATCTAACAATCATTTTTTTATGCATTACATCTGTCTGTCCATATACACTGTATAATCACTGAAAATGAAAAAGAAAAAGAGAAAAAGAGGGTCATGAAACATAGTGTGTGACTTGTGGTGGGGGAAAGCACTTTAACACTTCAACATGTTAATAGTTAAATTTTACACACATCTGTCTTCACATCCAATCATATCAAATTTCTCTACTGAAAAAAATTTACATCATAACAAAATATCTTTGGTTTATGGGCAATGAATTACGTCTAATATTCTGCAAAATTCTGCCCTGCAAAAATCATTAGCTTGCCAGCATTCAGATAGCTGTCATTGTGGTATCTAAACAGTTATCAATTTGGACATTCTGGGAATGCCATTTACCGACGCTTTTTTAATTACTCAAACTGATGGCAAAATGCTATCTAAAAAAATGACCCATCTGGTAATTGCTAGAAGAACAAAAAAAAAGAAGAAATACTCTAATACACCACAGTCATCGTAAATAAGTCTAGTAACAATTCAGGTTTGTAATAGGAAGCTCGAAGATGGGGCCCCCATAGGTAAATTTGTACAAGCGTCTATTTGGTTTATCATTTATTTTCTGTCTAGTTACGATTCTATCATTTGGATAGCAAAACTGACTGCAGGTGGTTTTGGGCTCCAAATTAATTTTCAGTAAATGTAAATTTGGACACTGGGACAAAAATGGAACTGTAATTACTCCAACTGTATGATTCGGTACAGGGCCATATAGACTACGGGTAACTGTGGCAATACACGAAGGCATTTTCCTTAGAACGTCTCTCTAATTTTCTTATTATAATACCTCGTAGTTTCATTACGGACCTCGTGCATGTGTACGCTGGGGTGGCAAATGCGTTTTGGCATTTCGATTGTTGTTGTGACATTTAACGAAGCAAATTATTAGAAAACTGTTTTCGAAGTGTCAGAGTTAATGCATACGGCTGTGCTGGTGGCAAGACGAAAGAATTGCACATAACCATAATAGCTGTCTCTGTGTCCACTGACATGCATAGGCAGCAAATAATGAAATTCAGCCAACCAAATCAAATGTATGTCTATTTGGATTTTGCTCTAAGCACTGAGAGCGAGAAGTAATGACAAAATCAAACAGAATATATGTTAATTGTCCGAGAAGCTAAATCAATATAAAAAGGTACGGTACGTGGCTTACTAAAGCATACAAAAGTACATAGTGCAATGGTGGTTTTGATCAGCCCATGGTGACACTGTTTGGTATATCCCTTTGTTCTTAAATATCAATGAATATACTAACAGGGCTTGATAATGAGACACTTTTACCATGCTTGAGTTGATGCAATGCCACATGGCCACCGGTAAGCGGAAGCTTTGACCACTTTTTCATTGCGAAGATAATATTCTTTTTTTTTCTGATTTCCAAAATATTTCCTTCTAATGTTTCCTAAAATGAATTAGTGCAAATGATTCAAGTGTTCAGTGGTGAATTGTGAATAACAATTTGTTATTTGTGACGTTTTTTTTCCGATTTCTAAGCAGAAAACTTATCACAAGGTTTATGGCACTCTCAATTATAGCATTTACAGGTCGACAGGATTTGGGGGTTGTCCCCAGACTATCATATTGGGTTGAAATAAAATCTGCAATTTGAACCGGGTGAAGACGTTCACACTATGCCTAGGTGTTCTCTAAGGAAATCTAACTTTTAAACCTTGTTTAAAGGAAAGGGTTAGTCTGTCATGACTGGACCATTTTCTCTTTGAAAAAAAACATACCCTGAATATCCTCATAGATGGGTCTACTTGACAGCTGTACGCGTTTATAAAAATAATCCTTGCTATCTAGTGGAAGACCACCTATATTATTTGTTATTGGTACGTTTTCAATTAAACTGGAGACAAATGTGCCAATTCCACTTTGGTCTTATGACAGCGTACCATCTGTAACCATTTGGTTATCAACTGCGACAGATTCACCTTTGTTATCGATAATTTTGCTATCTAATATACTGACGAACAACCTGTTGCCAAAGGAACGTTTTGTATTATTAAACTGCTGATAACTTACCATTATTAAAGGTAAACTTTTGCTACCTTTTCAAGATAAAGTTAGTATTTATTACCTTTGATGCTGCGGTTAGTCTAGTGACTCAGATATCACAATACTAATTTTAAATTTTTTCTCAAAAATAGAAATGACCCTGTGACATTGGGGATGCCATCTCAAAAAACATTTTCTAAGACTCCGTTTTTTATGTAACTCATTTGAACGCACTTTGCATGCTGATTCCGAATATAAACATGATAGCATTGTCACCAGGGTTGAAAGGGTTAAATTTAGTGTCTTACACTGCTATCTTCTGAAGATAACTGCACCATTTATTAACCCTAAGGCCACTGAATCTCGCAAAATCCCATAGCACTGCGTGAAAAAAATGCACTAAGTCCCAAGTGTAGCGATTGTGTCATCAACAAAGACACATGTGGGTACAAAATCACTGGCCAGGTCAGCGACACCATCATATCATGGTTTCCCCGGTCATAGGCCTGGGACCCCTAGGGTTCCTGGTCAAGATCGACCAGAATTTGCTACTTTTCTTTTTCCTTTCTGCTGTCATTCTTTTACTCTCTTAGAATTGATTTTGCTATCTACTGAAGATAACTTCACTACCATTTGCTATAGTAAACTCCTATTTACTGAAGACAACTGTACTGTTTGCTAAAGTAATTGTTCTAGTCATTTTAAGGAGATACCCTAATGAAGCATAGTTATCCTGTTGAATCGAATATAGAATTGTGAGAATTGTGGTTGTGGCTCTCACTATGAGCTGTAAAATCTCAATTCCCTTGCCATAGTTCAGTAGCTTTCATTCACCAATGTATGTAGAAAATACACCCCTTGGGTTTTGGGTATGATACATGATACCAAGATCACACAAGGTCAGTTCATGTCAATGCATGTATAAGTACAACCCACAGAACCGTGTCCTTGGTGGATGAGCATATTGTAACTCATAGTGTCTATATAAACAAACAAATTAATCCATTTTTTTTGCTGTGATTATTTTTGTGAAAACATGCACCTATTCTGTAAACATGAAGAGATTGGACAGTAGTCATGTGTAAAATATATAAACAGGTCAAGTTTCATATCGAATACAACATGAAAGCAGATATTTAGTTTAAGATGACTTTAAAACATATCGAAAAGAAAACAAAAAAAGAATGTCAAACTGTTCAAATGTCTCTCAATGTATGTTCTCGAGTGGAATATAGAAGGTAAGGCACTGTCTCGTGAAATTAAACTACACAGCACCACGACTCATCGTGCTGCCAAAGTACTCCTAACAAGCCATTGTTGCCATGGAGAACATCCATTTTTAAAGTTTGAAAGGAAAAACATCAAAATCCACTTGAAAGTTAAAGCTACACTATTTGGTGTCATCAACCGCATTCAAATATACTCTCTTGCTGTTTCCTTCAAATAAAGTAATAACCTTATCGAAAGTGCGTAACACTCTAGGAAAGTACAAAAATACAGCGGGAGCACAAGCAGGCAGTAAATTTTCAATACATTATTGACGAGAGTTGACAGACTTGATATAAATTTAACAATGCATTTTATTACGGAGCCGAGTGGTTTGCTGGTGATAAAACCTGCAGTAATTAAGTGCATGCACACTGTCAGGTATTTCATTTCGCTGCCCATAATTATTTTTCAAATACCTGACAAACTCTTGTCATTTTTATGTCATAAATAAGTCAAGATTTTTCAGTAATTATCCTCGTCAATAACAAATGCTTTGTTCGCTTTTACATTTTGTGAATTTCCTGTAAATATTTTCATTACAAAATGCATGTTGATCAGTATTTGCTTCCCATACACAATGAGTGTAATTCATTTTAATTTTGGTGTAAAAGGAAATATGGTCCACCCGGAGCCATAGTCCGGGCTCCATAGACGACAATGGAATAAAGCGAGAAACTAATGTTGCGTGAAGGATCTACTGAATCGAGTGCCCTATTCTTCACTGTTGTAGGTGGACTATGAGTCCGGAGGACCGTATCTCCTGCGACACTGGCTATTTGGTCTGTGTCACAGTTCATTGGTCTTTTGAGTATGTTCTTACCCGATTTAAAATGACTAGATTGAAAGTATAAAAATACAGCAAAAGCACAATCCCTACTGTTTTTTGATGCATAATTGACAAGTTTTCCCACGTTTACTTTTATAGAATGGTAGGATATCTTAATATAGTTATATGGTTTGATCATTTGACCAAAATCTTTGAAAATATCTTATAAATATAATACAAGGTTTTTTTAAAGTTACATTTTAAACAAAAACATTAAAAATATACACTTCCCAGCACGTCTTTCTTGATCACTGTAGATTCTTTACAAGTTACAACACAAACATCCGTAGCTTCTTGAGATGGTTTCCCAAATCACTGCAGGTCATCTGGGAAACATCTTAAAAAACGCTGACCTAAGACTAGGCTTGTTTGGACTCGTTTGAATGCATTTTTCATGCTGATTCCGAATATAGCCTTGAAAATGGATAATTCTGAAATGTTTGAAACAAAATTTGACAAATTTTGATCTCTTAGAGAGTGGCTATTGAGTTAAAGTAGCATTCACTCAGAGATGGGCAACATCCTGATTTAGCCTCATGATACAGAATAAAGTACAAAGCAGCTATTTGATAGTAACATTATATGAGTATCCATAAATAGCTGCCTTATGCTTTATTCCATATTATGAGACTAAATTATAATATTGGCCAGAGGTTCAGCGGTGATCATACCTTTTCTATACATGTAGAACATCATAAAATAAATCTATGCTGAAAATTCTGATTCCGAGAAAAAATAGTCGTAAAATTATTTTATGAGCATTTTGAAAATTAGTTCCCTATTGGCTACTGCATTAATTCCATTGTCCTGGATCTGGATCGGTTTAGTTTATAACAAACAGACTGTTGCATTTTGGAGGTATGGGAGGTATGCTATGTATAGATGCAAAAATCTGGCTTTTTAAAAAAAGATTGAATACTGTCAAAATTAACAGATATCACTTTTTTTATGCTTTAACGTGTTAATGTGAATACTTTGTATGTAAAGGTGTACAAGCTAGGTGTTTCAGTATTAACAGTAGAACATGTTATTCCATGTTAAAATTGGTAAATTATTAACACTTTAACAGTTCAATGTAACACTTTTCCACCCTATAACATGTTAAAGGTGCAACGAGAGATTTCAAGTCATCCATATTTTCTGTGATATGTAGTGATTTCATATAGATTAGATGCTAAATAGATTCCCTACCCTTTATTTGGTTACAGAAATAACTTAAAATGAAAACAAAAGGTGATTTGTAAATGCATATATTTTAATAGAAAACATAGGCTGAATTTCGTATTTGCTCCTATACGAAATTAGATATTTCACAATTTTTGTACCAAAGAAACAGTTCTCAGCTTAATCCTTACAGATGGGGATATTTTTGATATAAAGCTTTACACCAGTGCCCAAATCAGAATTTTCACATTTTTTCGGGACATCTGTTATTTGAAATCTCTCGTTGCACCTTTAAAGTTTTGAAAATGTCAAAATTTTAGCATTGTTAAAAATGTTTATTTACACAAAATCACTGAATGGCCCCCTAACTACCACAACATCAATGATGCCCAAGACACATAAATGTGACTACACAGATCTAAAAACTTGGTTCAGTACAAAACCGACATGTCATTTTTGTGTATCTAAACATATCACTCACATGTATTTTAAAGGTGCTGTCGATATGATGCCCTATCCATCAATGCCTTATATTAAATCAAAGAGATCAATGTAACCGGGACTCTCATTTTTTAACACAAGATTTGACAGCCGTCTTATGAATAAAAAGTTGGCACTGCAGTGCAGTGGCCACCTGCCACTAAGAAGTTACAGGATATTCAGAGGAAGCTGTGTGATACAAACCTGCAATGAATATACCTATAAAGGATAGGAAGCCCACACAAATACACCAATTCGGTGCCTGATTTTCACAATAAGAAGATTAAACATTTTCAGGAAAACAAAATTTGATTTCTCAAATTTAATGCTAAAACTGCACTGGAAATACATAAAAGAATTCACTTTGGGAGTTTTATCATCAATTTTGTAGAAGTAGTTTGCGGATAAAAGTAGGTGTACAGGTTTCCGAATTTGACAACCTTTTATAAATTTGTCATTTTGAAATAGCAACAGCTAATGTCAGGTCAGGTTTCCTTTGAGGGCCTGCTACTGGTATCCTGGTAACCAGTACTACCTGTCCCAGGGCCGAGTTGTCGGCGGCTAAACCGTCACCCCCATTGGATTTCTGATGAGGAGGGTAGCTGGTTATCCTGGTAGAATGAAAAAGAAGATCTACCTACAAGGGCGTCAGCTCTGGAGAGCTAATGGCGGCCATCCAGCACATGCTGCCTTGCATGGTGGGCGTTTTTTTTTTTTTTTTTTTTTAAAACTTGGTTCAGTACAAAACCGACATGTCATTTTTGTGTATCTAAACATATCACTCACATGTATTTTAAAGGTGCTGTCGATATGATGCCCTATCCATCAATGCCTTATATTAAATCAAAGAGATCAATGTAACCGGGACTCTCATTTTTTAACACAAGATTTGACAGCTGTCTTATGAATAAAATGTTGGCACTGCAGTGCAGTGGCCACCTGCCACTAAGAAGTTACAGGATATTCAGATCGAGGAAGCTGTGTGATACAAACCTGCAATGAATATACCTATAAAGGATAGGAAGCCCACACAAATACACCATTTAGGTGTGCCTGATTTTCACAATAAGAAGATTAAACATTTTCAGGAAAACAAAATTTGATTTCTCAAATTTAATGCAAAAACTGCACTGGAAATACATAAAAGAATTCACTTTGGGAGTTTTATCATCAATTTTGTAGAAGTAGTTTGCGGATAAAAGTAGGTGTACAGGTTTCCGAATTTGACAACCTTTTATAAATTTGTCATTTTGAAATAGCAACAGCTAATTTACAATTTTGATTTCTAGAATTTCCTGTGTTACATAGATAAATACATTGGTAAAACTGTATGAGGAATACAGCAAGCACAATGAATACACCACTATATTGAATCTAACATGCATTATAAAAATGTAGTTTGATATAAAATAATACAAATGTAGTGATAATACAATAGCCAAGGCACACATGAACATATACATTTAACAAAGGGAGCATCACATCCCTCTGTGTATTTCAGTCCCAGATACAAACAAATGCATGGCTGTTTTGTGCTATACAATTTGCAACAATTTGACTGCGGGCATGTGAGGAGCCAATCGGAATCTTTTTTGCATCTTTATTTCAACAGAGTGACATGGAGCTGTATGGACCAATCAAATTCAGGTTGTGAAACAAATACGTAATAAATCACAGGTCAGAAGCTCATGTAGAATTTGAAACATAAACAGTATATATCTTACAAATCTGTGTCCGAGATTATTTTGTTGTGGTTTTAAGTTTGTGGTCGCTTCCTTGTTGGACATGCTGAAAACAGATCAAAATGGTTTGAAAATGGATAGAAATGGTTTGTTAGCATTTCACAGTAAGTTATACACATGACCATACTTATGCACATTATTTTTGAAGAAAATGTTTGTACAACATGCATCAAAATTAACCATGATTTCAGATTCCTTTTCAAAAACCAACTGCTCATTCGGTGACAATTCCATGCATGTGGAACAACCTCACTGTGTTTATCCATCCTTTCACTGTCTTCAAACTATTAAACCCTAACCTTTTGCATAATTGTTTATTTTGTTTTTCGCAATGTGAATTTAAATTTTGTTGTTTTCCACACCTTATGAGTAGTCCGCAAGGCACTTTAGATATGTGTATAGATAGGTGCATTATATATGCACAACAATGAAATAATGATAATGATACTAGACCACAATAAAATACCAAGTATGATTACAAATTTTATTCCACATTAGGACAAATTTCATTTTGACATTTTAATATTTGCCTTTTTATCACATCCTCTTAGCACATCCTCTTCCACAGTGGCATACTGACCGGGGGCCAAGTTTCCCCCTCTGACTCGAAAAAGCAGGATGATATGGACCAAAATATGCATTTCATCCTTCTTCTTTGGGGAATTTCGACCAATTTCAGCCTAAATTTGGGCAAAATTAAAATGAATTTGGCAATAACGCGCACTTCGTTGAGTTCAGACGTAATTGGTGCAAATTACTGGGACGACTTAAGAATTTTGCCCCCTCTGGCGGGACGACTTGGGAATTTTGCCCCCACTGGATCGATTGCCTTGGTACGCCACTGCTCTTCCATGTGCATTTGAACAACCAATTTATCTCTAGATCATCCAGGAATCTCTTCTTGCTTACACACAATATTTTAAATTGCAATTTCTATTATTATTATTATTCTGCATTACACAGTAACAAGTTCTGTCCTTTTTTAGATTGTCTCTCATTTTCATCTCAATGTCTATGTTGGAAAATATGATATCCTGCCGTAAATTTGACGAAGGATCAATTACAGTGACGAGGGGGAAGCGGAAAGGGAATTTCCCCCGATAAATAATCAAAATAAATTGCACTGGGCCGGTAAATTATAGATAACCATTTCACATCCAGCAGAAATTGAATGGGAGAAAAAGCAAGTTCTTTATTTGTCCGTGCTTGTACATTAAAGGCAACTTTGTTATATCAGCTCGTGCTTTGCTTATATTCCAGGACTGAATTAACACATTAAAATTTACAGAGAGTTATTTCAGTTGGGACCGGTAATGCTTAGAGCCAAACAAGAGTTATAAGAAATAATATTTTCATATGGGAATGCAAAACAGGTCATGATATTGTCTGAAGAGAATAGCGCCAGAAAGTAATAAATTGTTAACAAAATTATCAATATTAGGGTACAAATTGAATGCTTTTAAATACCGTGGTATTGCAATATTTAATTTACGATATAATAAGAGAATAAATCAACATAGGTACTGTACATGCAGTGTGTGAGTAATTCAATACTGTTTCCACGGTGACGCCAGCAATTTTAGTATCAGATTTTACAGCTAAGCTTATACAAATTGCGTATTCACTAGCCTGTGTGTAATTCATCGTAAAAAACGGGCGCTTTTGGCCCCTTGGCTAAAAATTAATAATGCTTGATCACCGTTGCGTGTCGTAATACAAATCTGCCAAGGATATTTGCAATATTTCTTGAGTGCTTGTTAATTTATTCGGCTATTTAAATAGCTGTCATGGAATCACGCCTTTTGAGATGTGGTGGCAGTGTTGCAACATTTGGCCTGTTGGACAGCGAGACCAAGTCGGGGAAAGGAATCACAACATACAAGTCAACTGACAGCATAGTAAAACCTTTAAGTGTATGGTATGGACAATAAATATGCGCCATGCTATTTTTCTCTTTATGCTCACCATATTCTTTCTAAAGCTTGTTAATATGACCTTTGACCTCTTTATAAAACCTTTTTTTTGCATTTGAGATTGGTCGTCTCTTTTTTTCACATCATGTTTTGACTTCACGTGGAGGCATACCTGATTAAAGCAGTTGACTTAAAATGTTCAGCTAAATTGTTCCAGCACCTTGGACTTTCTCCCGGGTGCCATCTATATTTTTCTCAGGCCTAAAATTTTACTCTAGCTATGAGGAAAATATAAGCTTTTTCCTGACACCAAAATAAACTGAAATGGAGGGATGGAGCTTTCTCACCGGGTCACCCACCCTTTGAAGTGAAACTTTGTGTCAATAATCCACAGGGATCACAAATTTCCATCAAAACTGATCTCAAGTCCGGCCACACTTGTTGTAGATATCAATTTCAAGCTCTTTTGTGAAACAGAATCTGCAACCTGCCACAATTGTAACTCCTCACAAGAGCCTGTGAAATTGACCCCAGAACTGTCAGAGTAGCCATGTTTTGCTAAGTAATTACACCAATACTGCTATTTTGTCTTTGTTTGTAGTGAGCTGTGTATACAAAATTGGTCAAAAGGTGTCTTGGAGTCTTCTTGAGCCAGATTTTTAGATTTGCTGGAGGGCCCAAAGAAAATTAATAAGGTTACAAAACATTTTCTTCAGTACATTTTCAAGTACCAGATTCACCTCACAGCTATTTTAAATTTTTCTTATGACAAAATGGGATTATACCTACAAGACAAAATTTGAGAGAGACTTGACACCTGATTGGGATTGCTTGTTGCACAAGGCATAAAAAATTGTTTGTTTGCTGTAACCCAACCAACCCTAAAAAAATCCTGCAGACTCAAAAATTTTTTATGCAAATTCACACAAAATAAACAAAAAAAAAAAAAATTCTGCCGATCAACCCACGATTTTCAACAACAATAAAAAAAAAAAAATTTTTACCAACACAAAGACAAAAAAAAATATCAAAACAAGACAACAAAACAACTACAACAGGCAAATAACAAATCTTTGCTATGTTATTGAAAAAAGTTCTAAATAGTAGCATTTTGTATTCATTTTAGCGTAAACCATATGACCGACCGACAAATTTTGTATGCTCTACTTTCACATGCTATGCAAATTGTAATACTACAAAAATTTGGATCTACGGGAAGCTTTCTTCTTCTTACAAGTACATTTTGTGATCTTCCAATAGATATCCTCACAATAAGATTATTTCCAAAATTTTATTTCCAAAATTTCAGTTGATTCTGGAAGCGTGTTGTGATGTTAAAAATTATGCCACTTTACCACAGCTTCTAAATTGGCCAAAAGTTAGCTATTTAGCTGCTATTCATTTACATACCCACAGAGACTGATTTTTTGTAACAGGTATAGGTATCCTAACATGCCCTATTAGTGATAAAGAGGGAGAGCATGGCCTACTTGTACAGGAGGTCCCCAGTTCAAACCCCGGTAGGGCCACTAGCTGGGATTTAATCGGTACTAAATTCTGGATTTAATTTGTATAAGAACTATTTATTAAAACTAGAGTTTCGTGCTCCCGGTGGTTCATTTGGACTTGGGCAAATGAACCACAAGAATATCCCATCCTTTGGAGGGGACATTAAGCTGTCGGTCCCATGTACAGAGAGTCATACCTGTATATGTATATCACCGTAAGTTTCGAGAAGAGTAGGGTGGTAACCCCTGATTGTCCCAAGCCGTCCTGGTCAGTTTCGAGGATACCCCTAGTAGAGTGGTTTAAACCACTGTTAGGTAGTAGTTCTTGGTCCTCTAAATTGTAATAAACCGAAATGCATCCATATAGGGATAAAACTATTGTTGGATCTGTCTGAATACATACCTATATATTGGAACATGCAAAAGAATGGAGTTTTTTTTCAGCCATGACGTTTTCTTCTTTCCTTGTAAATTCTCTGTTCAGGAAAAAATACCTTAATTTTACAGACTGATCCACCACTTTGAAGGTACTCAAGCAAATTTCAAATATTTTTATTTTATTGCATAGATCACAGCTAATGCCTTTGAAGTCTTCTAAAAATTAAATATGATGGTGCTCAGAGCAAGGAAACAAATAATTTCCCTATCTGGGAGGACTCCCATCTCATTAATATGTCCACACCACTAATAGGGGCCCAACTATTCTCAGAATTTCCCCTTGGATCATTCATTTCTCCCTCCTCAAAGCAGTCATCCAACAGTCACATTCCTTCATACCCTTCAAGGCTTCATGTTTGTCTAAAAATAAATGTTTACTGATTTAGCACAGCCCATAGGCGACTGCATAACATACACTTTTGGATGCAATGTATAATTTTTTGTTGTAATGTGTAATTTGAGATATAATATTGATTTTGGTCTATGGGTCCTTTTTTGTCAATTTAGTTTGCTCTATAAATAGAATGGATATTGACTACACAAAAACAAACAAAAACAAAAGGATATACAAAAATAACAAAATATTCTTGTAGTAGAATTAACATTAACATAACAATTTGAATGCTTTAAGGCTATAACATAATGGTGTGAAGAAGATTACCTTAATTTGTACCTCAGATACACTATCAGTGATTTGCTAAATCAAAAAATAAAAAAATAAAAAATCAGGTTTTTGCATGTCTCTAACAAGTACCGGTATCGTAACACACCCTACAAGTGATAAGATCAAACACAACATAATAAGGACTAAATTGGATAATTTAGTCATTACTGTCTGTATGGACACTTACTACAACACGTAAGTGAATGGAGATTCATATCTTTGATAACTGCTGTTTTCTACCTTTTCTGTCAATTTTTCAGTTGTAAAAATAACTTAACAAGAATTCTACAGACTTATCTTTCACTTTTTAGCTATTCATGAAAATTTGAAATATTTGACTGTTTCGGGTGGATCACTGATAGTGTCTTTAATGTCATGGCAGACATTAAATTTGGAGAATAGGTTGAGTGTCCACTTTTGCAACTTATCAATTACATGCCCAATAGCTACATCCCTTATTCTGTGCAAATTCTAGCAAATTAAAAAGAAGCATTTTTAAGTTATACTTTTTCTTAAATGTTTTTTTACATGAAAGGTTGTGCAAAATGCAACATTTTAATTATTAATGTAATTTTCTCATCTTTGCAGAACTATGTTGCAAAATTTTCCACTTATTAATATGCTCCAATTTTGCACAATGTTTTGCTAGAGCCTACGGGTATGTAATCAGTGTTCACAAAGAGGAGGCTTGACCTTAACGATATAAAGTGTCCCTGTCCCATAATTCTTTAATGGTTTGAAACAAAGCTATTTACTGTGTTCAAACCATCTGGCAAGCACTGTTTAAACCATTATTTGCCCATTAAGATTTTTATATTTGTTTTATTTAAATTTGTTAGGAATCTATAACAGGCTTTCAAAAATAATGTTTCAAGAAGGGATCCACTCACACATAAGAACATGAGCACAAAATGCAAAGTCCTGCCTCATGTGGGAATGTAGGAATATCAGTGCTCCTCTTAAATTTCCAATATGAAATGACGGCTTATTCAAGGGTATTCAAATGAGTTATAAGAGAGGGAGAAACTTGTTTCTATTTTGATCAGTAATGAAAATATTGAGTTATGAACCAGGCTCGCTAGTCCAAAATTTGTGCTTCATTTATATGTCCGAATCCAACCATTTAAATGGAGTGGTCATTGAGACTGACTGGATTGGGTAAAAATAAAATGAGCCTAGCTGTGCCTGATATTAAAGACACTATCAGTGATTCACTGAAAGATTCAAAATATTCAAAATTTGCAGAAATGGCTTAAAAGTGAAGGATTAATCTGTATAATTCTCATAATTTACTTTTTTTCAACTGAAGAAGTGCCAGAAAAGGGAAAAAACTGCTTTGTTCAAAGATATGAATCTCCATTCAATTATGTGTTGTAGTAAGTGTCCGCATGGGTGTTAATGCCTAAAATATCGGATTTTATCCTTATTAGGTTGCTTCTGGTCTTATAATTAGCAGGATATGTTAGGGTACCTGTACTTGTTATAGACATGCAAAAATATGATTTTTTATTTTTTTGATTTTCTGATTTAGCAATTCAAAAATATTTGCAAACATTTGGACAGGGCATGGTTGCTTTTGTATTGTCCAATGTTCCATGCATTTGCTTCTTATTTTTTTCAGCCTATAAGGCAAATTATCGATCATATCAAAATGGTTGCCCTGCAAAAAGTGGCGTATAGCATTCGGTGACCAATTAATTCTCAAGCTAAGTGAGGACTCTCATATGAATTATGCATGATTATATGACCACAAGGTTAAACCCATAAAAGGAGGCATTACCATATATGAAATCCTGTCAATTTGCAAAATGCTCAGAGCAGAACAAAGGGGTTGGAACTTGTTAGTTATGGTAAGCCACACTTTATTGTTGCCTAACTAATGCATGCTCACTGATACCATCAGCAGGTTTTGGTTTATTTTCACCGTCATAAATTTCGCATATATTACAAATCGTAGAATCGTATTACATTCGGCCATTTTATAAACCATCCGTCATGCTCACTTCAGTGAAACAGCAATCCCTGCACTGTCTCTACCACGACCGATAACCGAACCGTTCATCAATGTGGCACGAAATTTTTCACCCCTCAAAATTATCATCATCTTTCACAGGAACACTTTTTGGTATCGACTGCCACAATGGTATGGTCAAGTGAGCTTGCAAGTCCAACACACACACATTATCATATGACAGGACAAAGATCTTGTGGTTTGTCTTAAGGGGCATTGCCAGCAGCGGCAGGACGTGGTACACGTCCCTCTCTCTGCCACTAATTGATCACCTGCCATCTGCTACGGGTCCACTTGAGATAAAACCCTATTCATTAGCGCAGGCATCGAGGGCACTATTTGCACTACGTGTAGCGTATCAAAAACTGAAACCCGGCACCAGGCCACACCCCGTAAAACTAAGTCTTGTCTAACGAGGCCTGATCGATTAGCATGATTGTCAGCCATTGTCACTGTCATATCTAGGAGGGATGCGACATATTGCCGAGTTGATGTCAATTTAGACGGACCCATAACATAATATTATTACAGTCGTACTGGTTTTCTTTGAAAACACTAAGCTTTATCTCAATAACAGATCACCTGAATTTTCTCCTGTCCAATTTTCATAATAGGCTTACATGTAAGGCTATATGCTCTGAGCGGGCAATCAAATTAAAATCCATAATAATATGATTGATTAGATATTGAAAAAACTTTAATGGTTGATGGCAAGTCATAAGGGACAAGAGGTCAGGTTTTGATAAGAATTATGAATGAAAATATAACATTTTGGAAACAAAGGGAATGTCTACAAAGAATTCAGTACCATATCACAACATGCTAGATATTTCAAAGACAAAAAGGAAATTAAATATGTTTGTAGTTCAGTGAGAAGATTCAAAAGTAATTCAAATTACATTAGAATTAAAAGAAGCTGACCTATTATTTTTGTAAACATTTTAAAGTATACATCCAAATTTCCAAATTATTTGTTTTGATGACAAACAAAGGGGGAAAACAAATCAATGGGGGAAACGAACAAAAGCTCCCCCTTAAAAAAATAGAAAAGAAAAAATAAAACCTTTTCTATGGCACCAACAGACCCAGATTTGGAATTCTGGGGAGATTTCTTTTTTTCTGTACGCATTTAAAATCAGCTGGCTTTGGGCAAAATAGACTTATTTTGAACCAACAAAAAACATGATTAAAGCAAGTGCCAAAAATGTGCAATTTCTTTATTTTTGTATTTGGTGATTTTAAGGGTCATTTAAAAAAATGCAAGACTGACCGAAACACATGTCATCCATAGAACAGACATTTTTTTTTATCTCACTGCCTTAGCAGTACTGCTGTAAGTATCATTTTCCAATTGTATTAAAATTTATATCATCCATAGTCAAAGCTACTCCTCAAATTCTTGTTTGGTAAATTCATTTCTATTTGCTGTGGTTGTTATAAGACTTGAATATTATACCTCTTAATGTCACCTATATTTTATTCAAGAGATACTTATTTATCATGCTATTAACTACTTAAACCTGTTATTTCTGTTACGCATTCAGGTTTGATACATTGACATTTCAACGATAATTACAACACCAAATTGTTCAAAACAAGAGTTGCACTCATCAAATTTTGACGACATTTTGTTATTAGCGGATTCGCATGTTTACTTAAACCAAGCTATATGCCATTCAGTCATAAAAATATATAAAAGGTTAGAAATGCAAAATAGATCAACAACCCACACATTATTTGCACAACACCAAGTCTAATTTGCTTTACAATTTAAAGGCTGACTCAGAGATTACCCGATGAGGGTAATTTTTGTTATACACGGTATTCTATGGCATGGAAACAGAAAATCTGATTCATCTGTAACTGTGTAATTAGGCATTTTAGGTGATTATCTTTAGTTCCAGCTGACTATTTTTAATTACTACACACAAAAAAAATATATTTTGAAATCTCTGAGTCAGCCTTTAAGGACAATACAATGATAAAATGCAATATTTACAATGTCCAAAGTGATTATAAAATCTTAAATTGCATAAGAAACACAATTACAATATAACTTAGTTGTTAAGTAATAATACATCACTATTATGTTGAGCCCAAGCTGTCAATCATCTGAGTAGGTGACTTACACAGCGGTGGGAGGAGCTAAGCACCCATCTTGTAATTGACCTGACTCTATTAGAGTACTAAAAGGGAAAAAATAATTGAATGGACGCTTCAAAAAGCAATTACCAGGCCTGGCGCAGGCAAACAAAAAATGCATGTACTGCAGACTACTCATAGCATGATAAATTTAGCCCGTGTAATATGTGGTTGGAATATTTAATCAACGACTAATCAATATGGATTTATTTAGCTTGGTAATAATTTCACGGTTCGGTTGGTGTCGGTTCGGAAATGACGCTGAACAAAAAATGAGGAATGATTCACAGTGCTAACATCATGCTGTAGCCATGGAGCTATAAATGTTGTAGATTTGATAAATTTTTATGTCCATATGTTGTGGTTAATTATGCAGTAATTTTGTAGCATACACTTTATTGCATGTACAGTGTGGCAGGGATATGGGCTAGGGGCATTCGACCCTTAGTCACAGAAAATACATGGGGATTTTTTGAACATTGGCACAAAAAATGGACACCCTTCCCAGTTATGTCCTTGATTTATGATTTTGTATTCAGCATTATTTGGTACATTGAAGTCTGTTTAGTCAGTGTGTTGTTTTTGTTTTATTACAAAGACATACAGACATCAATCAATATTAGTCGTGTCCACACGGAGGCTGAAACTCCGGAGTTTCAAAACTCTGGAGTGTCGATCGGAGTTTTTGGCCGTGTGGACGCATTCGGAGGTTTAAACTCCGGAGTTTTATTAAGGGTCTAGCGGGGTTTTATCCCCCTAAAAAACTAGGGGGTGAAACTCAAACTCCAATAACACTCCGGAGTGTTTTGGAGTGTCGTGCCGTGTGGACAGCTTCGGGGGATAGTGAGCGGAGGTGACCTCGCAAGGTCATCTTTTTGACAAATTCCTGTGTTTGAATATCACGCGCGAAAGTGCACGGCTTCCGGTATGGTGACTTCCGGTCTACACTCCGAAATGCGAAGCGGAGGAGAATGGTCAGGGGGATGATTTCAGAGTTTCGACCATCGTGTGGACGTAATTTGGAGTAAAGTAAAATAATTGGATTTAATTTTCACCTCTGGAGTTTCAAACCTTTGGAGTTTTGTGACCGTGTGAACATGGCTATTATCAGCCACCACCAATAATTGAATTCACTGTATAATTCAATATACCACTAGAGTACTACAAATGTGATAATTATGAATACATAGGTATTGGGGGAGGGGGTCCTCACATGTTAAAGGTGTACGAGGATGATCCGCTCCAGTGGGTCATTTTTTCATGAGAAATCCCTAGACATGGGTCATATTTTCATGAGAAATCCGTAGACATGGGTCTCATTTTCCCGAAAACTGCTTCAAAACTTTGTTAAAAAATGGGTATATATTTGAAGCAAAATCCTTATAAATGAGTACCTTTTTCTACCAAATGACCCTTAGAAATGGGTACAGGGGTGCAACTCATGAGCTGCACATCCCCGACCAAACCAAATCTGATAACTCACCCCCCCCGGTGGGTATCACACCACAAAAAGAAGTCTTGCCCAGCTCTACTAGCCAATTCTTGGTGTTTTGAAATAAAATGGATACCTGGTTAATTAAATTCCTTTAAAGGTCCATGGTCCGATCGCTAATAGCATTGTCCGCAGGGACCCCTGATTTTACCAGAAGTGGTCAAAATGTTGGTATCAGAAGAAAGCTACTATTTTTCTCATTTACCCTGTGAAATCTTAGGGCTAAAAGATGTTTGCTTTGGATGTTATGAGTGAAAATATGCCCCATTTTTGGTCGACCAATATTAATTTTACACAGTACTCTATGGGGATTAAAAAAAATCACAATTTTACCTCTCACTTCAAAACGGGTTGAAATATCAGTGCGAAACTTTACAAACCCTATCAAGATGAAAAATTTATAGACTTAAATTGGGTCATCCCCCTTTAAGAATTTGGAAAATAGCCTTGGCTTGCTTATTTGTTGTTGTAGATGTCGTGGTTTGTGAATGGGGCCAAAGGTTACATGAGGTCACAAAGGTCACATGAGGTCACCAACATGTCACCCCACCCCGCCCCCTCCATTGACATGTTTTTTGGATAAGGATTACTGGACAAAAAAATGAAAAAATTGCTTTTGCTTTCAAAATCCACAAAATCTAGTAAAATTGTTCAAAAATCCAAAATGGTGGATAAGCAAAAAATGATCGGGCCTAACTCTACATGACTGTATAATTGACCTGTACAATTAATTACGGTGGTCAGTAAGTATTTCCCACGGTGTAGTCTGTGTCACAGAGTGCGAAAGATATTATCTAACTTGATACTGTGTGAGAGACTAACATTATCAGTCCGTCATAGAGAATGTGTGTAAATGAAACTAAATCTCAAATATCTCCGGAAAACAAATGGGTTCTATCGATGTTTTTGCATCTGTTACAATGTTTTGTTTTGAATAGGTATCGCAATTGGGTCTGAACCTATAGAACCTAGCGAGAAAATTTAACGCTTTGTCGGGTACTTCGGTGTTCGCAGACATGGAAAAGTGAACACGCAATCGCTACGGCGACATCCATTTTTCCCACAATGCCTTTTGATATTTTTCCAGTCTTGAGAATTTTCAAACACTGGTTTCAATTTACGCCAACTTTTTTTTTCAATTTTAGAAACAGGATTACGTACTTACCAGACCACCGTAACAATTAATATGGATGGTTATTGTACATCCCAATGTTGGGTTTAACAGCTTACTTTGCTGCGTGGGAAAAAAATGGTCAGTTCAGATCCACATATGGAAAAATCTGCACCCTTTTGAATCATGTCAATCCTGGTCACAAGCCTAATTATTGCAAAACTTTGATAGTACTTCCTTTCATTTTGTTATTGTCATCTCCAGCAATATCAAATGGCATTTGCATTGGTTGTTATTTCAAACGAACAAGAAAAATAGATCAGAATTCTAGATCAACAGCTGATTTCATTGTTGACCTTGTTTAATTAACTTTCTACAAAGGGAAATACCATCCAACAAACACATTAATGCATGTGATATTTGTGTGCATGGACTGTTCCACATTGTTTACAGGGTGATACAAATGAGTACTGTTATTTTGATACACTGCAAAAACACAAGTGTTCAAGCATGTCGGTCTGATGGTGTTAGTTTTTGATGTTAAAATTTAGTATTTAACACTGTTCAGTGTTGCTGCACAATTTTACTACTAGAGCTGGTCTCTACTGCACATTATGAAGTGGTCCTTTTGAAACAGCTTGAAACGTTGGTTTTAATTCTACGTATTAAATAAACTGTTTTTATCCCCATTGGATGTTGTGACACACTCGTTTTGAATTTATTCTGCACAATTTAATTATGCATTTTGGTGATCTGCTTATGAAATGTTAGAGGTAAGCAGGTACAATAGAAGCAAACAATAGCAAAACCAAACATTTTCTATACTAAAATGTCAGATGTTACCAATATAAATGTTAACACCGAAGTGTGGGGTTAATTAACACCTGTATTGATTCCAGGAGGGTGTTAAATTAACATCAGTAGTGTCAATTTAGCACCAGCAGTGTTAAAAAATAATTAACACCGACATGTGGCATAAAATTAACACCAAGCATTGTCATATCATACATTGTAACATCAAAATCTGTGTCAAAATAACACTTAACATGGTGGTATTTAACACCAAAATGGTGTAAATCTAACACCAGTGGGTGTGGTCCCCTATTGATTCCAGGAGGGTGTTAACATTAACATAGTGTTAAAGTTAACACCCCAGTTTTTGCAGTGCATAAAAAAGATTTCACACAAAATATTTGAGGAATAAAAATGGTAAAAGCGTTCAGAATGACCCAATTTTGCATCAGGTTTGGCCCCATATCACAGGTAGATGGATTAGCTTCAAGAAACAGTACCGTCAAACTAGATCTCGTAACAAAGCCAGTCCCAAGTCAGAGGTCCCATAGGTAAAGCCTGGATGGATAGCATAGATACGGAGTGTTTATAGTCCCCAACTAACATCCATCTTGGCATTGTCCAATTCTGTGGTGATAGATGTGCGTTCTTGTATGTATTTGTGGCATGCAGGTGTTACGACGGGGAAAGTGCAGGAAACGGGAAGAAAATCAATCTTAGACATTGGCCTGGAACTAGGCCTGTATTTGGCTTTCAATTGCCACTTTTGAACCTTTTCGATATTTTTTTCCGACTTGATTACTGTCTGTTACCCCGAGGGCACATGTAGGTTTTTTTTGTATTGCTGCAATGAGTACAAAACTGACCCAGTTTATGTGGCTAGATTTACAATTTCAAAAGAATATAAAAAGGCAAATAATTTTAAAGCTAAATATGGTGCCAATTTTACTACAGATGGGGTCACTTTATGTTAAAGCAATAACAGCACATTTTTTTGAAGAGTGCCCCCAATTTTCCAAAAATTTTGATTTTTGCAAAGTTGCATTGGTAACTGGCTAGTAAACTATACCTGTTAATGGTAAAGCTCAAACATATCTATGTATCACAAAAGAAGGAATTTTATAATTAGGATAATTAATATCGAGATCCCAATAATAATTCAACAGCCTTGCAATATGAAATATCCGGGAAATAGCACCATTTACGTGGCTACGCTCGCCTATTAGTTGTTCTGTTGGGTCAGGCAAGTAAAGTTAGAGGTCATTTTCTTGAGGCGACACTATGTTCGCAATGGACGGACAGAAATTTGGCATTTTGAGTTCTGACATTAAATTACAATGGAAATCGCGATTCTAATTACAAAATCACTTTTTTAATGAAAAATACGCACTTTTGAGCATTACCATTCACAGGTATAGTTTACTAGACAATTACCAACACAACTGCGCAAAAATCTGAACTTTTGAAAATTGGGGGCACTCTTCCAAAAAATGTTCTGTTATTGCTTTAAGGTGGGTCCCATGAGAAGCTCAAGAGTGACTAAATGAGCTAAAGTTCATGTGTCTCACTATGTGGTCACATTAAAACAATTTCAAACCAAAATATGTGTCTTCATTTTACATTTCTGCAGTTTTGGCTGTCAGATGTCAAAAATCACAAAATACATGGGGTTTTAATAATTTGTTTTGATTTTTTCTGCCAAACCCTACATCCTACTTAGTATTTTAATTTTCTCTGCAGATTATGAAAGTAGGTGTACTCTTACATAATTTTCGTGCTGCGGTTATCATGGAAATATCTATAACTGAATATATGGGCATTTTTCCCCCAAAATGCAGTGTTAAAATCAAGGTTTTTATGTATCCAAGAACTGGGGGTATTCGATCAATCAACCAGAACCAGATGTACATGCTGCTCAGGCACCTGCATGTAACTCCTGTGGAGTTTATGCAGAAATCAACAAGAACCAGAACCAAACTGGGTACAGGTACGTCCACCACATGCCCCCAGCTCAGAACCATCACATGCCCCCAGCTCAGAACCATTGACCATTGCCTCCCTGCCACCCCCAATCAAATAAACTGACCTTTAGTACAGTGTCTATGGAGAAGGACCCTAATTCTCCCCCCTCAGAAAATGCCTCGGCACTCCTTCTGCTCCTGTTTGCAAAGGTCTGGTTATGCCACTGAATAGTGATTTCATATAGATAAGACCTCCAATAGATTTCTTAAAACAGGTATCAAAAACAACAAACAGTTGATTGATTAAAAATCACACAACATTGCCAAAAAATTATGAGTTGATTAAAAGTGGCATTTAATATTATGTTGGTTAAAGATTGAA
>JAMKCH010005985.1:0-52792 GCA_023653785.1 Ophioderma brevispina
ACCAAAAAATGGGCTTTCTTGTCAAAATTTCTCTAAATTTTGGACCTTTTCAATTTTTAGATCGAAATAACAAATCGTAGGCCTATATGCTCGATGTGCGTATCAGTCACAGCCACATATGGGAGAGAGTGAAAAATGAACATACTTTTCTTGAGCAAAGAATATATTTACATTAGACCTATCATGATTATCTCAATACAGTTAACTCTTTCTTGCGCATGTGCCGCAATATGGGTCTAATATATTTTTAGTCTTCTGGTATGACCCTTTTTCATGCCCATTTTGGTATGGTGATCTTTTTCCACTTATACAATATGTTGGAAAATTAAGTCCAATCTCCTCAATCTGAAGCCAAAATTTTCCAAAAAAACATGACAAAATTTTCCAAGTTTCCAAGAAAACATGGCAAATTTTTCATATGTTAAATCTCTGCATGGTAAAGCTGTGGGTCCCTTTTTTCGGCAAAAATCACTATGGACCCTACTTCCAGATTCTCGGAGGCACGTACGCTTCCGTCCCTATACCCAAACCAAACTTGAGACCACGGCAATATAGATATTATGTCATACACTCTCTTAAACCCAAGATTGAAAATCAATATTAAAAATTGGGATGAATGAAAGATTTAAAAGTCGAAATCGGTGTTTAATTCACCCTTGTAAACAACTTCGCAGTCATGTTGCAAAAATCAAGAACATAGGCCTTAAAATGCCTAAAATTACAACGTTGAGGTGATTTTGCTTTTTACCACTGCTGTTGTTTAATAGAGTAACAATCAGTTTTGCAATCATGTTGCAAAACCTGAAATAAAATGCATAAAATACAACATAAGATGTGGACTTCAGCGATGTTTGTATTTTATCACGGACTTTTATGTCACATATTGACACAATGAGATTGATTTTGCGTAACACAGTTAATCGTGAAGTGTTTATTACGTACACTCTATCATGTTTGACATGTTTGAAGCCCCTCCCCCCCCCCTCCCGGTTTTGAAAAATTTCATGTCAGCCTTCATGACGATCATTTAATAAGTATTACTTTGTTTGTGGCATCGTGTTTGTATTTTATCCAGGACTTCATGCCATATATTGACACAAAGAAATTAAATTTGCATAACACAGTTAATCGTGAAGTACCAATGTTTGCTGTAGTAATTAGTGTACACCAGTACCACCATGACATGTACTGACTTAGCTCCCCACGCGATCAGGCCTGCACGCGATGTCTTGACTGAAACAAAAGGTCACGAATTTTTTACCTAAATAACACTGTTGGTGATCATTAGGAAATCTTCAAATGAAATAAAATACGTAATCTAAATCAATCTTGACTGATTTGCAGTAGGCCTTCTTGTTCTCTTTTCATCACCAAGAAATAAATAATTTTGCATTGAAATAGCACAAAGGTCAAACTCACTGGAGCAATGTCATAATTAAGCCACGCACATGAATAAAACTACGTACCCTGGAAGAAGGTACCCTCATTTTTAATTAAAAATTAAATTTACGTATTTACCTTTGTCCCCCACAGGAGTTCAATACGCATTAACTATGTTTACAACACGTTTTTTTCTTTGCATTTCAATGAAGATTTATCATCTATCACATTTGACAATGTTGAAACATAACCCCGAGTAATCTGCAAGACACGATGGGAAGGGGAATCACCTGAATCCGCGGCACACCTTTCAACATGGCGGTCAACATGGCGACCTCCTGGGTCAATATGTCAGCCTCCAGGGAAACAACATGGCGAAGTTCGATCTTTTATATATAATTGTCTTATGCATTAGTGATTTTTATGCTCTTTGGCAATTCCTCTTGCTCATTTGAACTTAAAGGTGCATGAGAGATTTCACATAGCAGGTGTCCCTAAAAAAATCGGAAAGTACTGATTTGGCCCTGCATGTAAACTTTCCCATCAATATCCTCCCTCTGAAAGGATAAACTGATAATATTTCTTTGGTAACAAAAATTGTGAAATTTCTAATTTCATATAGGAGCAATACGAAATCCAGCCTATGTTTTACATTGAAATATAAGTATTAAGACTTTCTGTATGAAATACTACTGAGGTCTATCTATATGAAATTACTATCTTGACACAAGATTTTGGGTCCTCAAAATTCTCCCGTTTGCACCTTTACGAATGAATCGGTTATCTTATACTGAGGCCCACCCTTTGTTTTAAAGGTCAAACTTAGAGAAAACTGTGGTGTTTTTTCTTCTTGGGACAGAACCATCACTGAATCTTTAGCCTAATCGTTTTCTTAGATGGTTCGATGTCTTGGGGATGGGGGCACTCACATATGAAATGGATTGGGTGTAAGGCTTGCGTTTCCAAACCCATGAGGTATCCGGTTGACAGGGGACTCCAAAAATAGGGGGTTTTGGGTGAGAGTCCAGCCAAATTGCATCAAAATAGGGGTTTTCCGTGTGACATATTTGGCAAAATTTCCGCAAAAAATGGCAAAATTTCAGCCCAAAGTGGACAGTGTGAACGTTTTTCAAAATAATGGGGTCTTTGGGTGATATTTTACAAAAATCTGGGTCATTGGGTGAGAATGATGCTCAAAAGGAGGTGTTATAACAGCCTTTCATATGCATCGTCACCTCCAAAATGGGAATTCGATTATTGAAAAAGTTTCAGTTTTAATAACAAAAATGTTGGTTTTATTGTGTATAAAGGGTCGTAAGACCGTCTTTTAGAACTTTTGCCGAATCATTTGTGTACGTCTTTGCCTGCTATGTTCAACACGCTTGCACTGAACTTAATAATAATCTAATACCATTTTTTTTACACAGGCTTTAACCCCGGAAACAGTCACCAATTATTATGCCAATTTCGGGATATCATCACACTCATTGCTTCATCTTTGCTGCTCAAAGATGGGCCTTCCCAAGCGCATATGCAGGCCTATAACCTTCGACCCTGTCATTCTGTATAGATTATAATACCTAAGTCAGTGGCTTGGAGATTGGCCATAACACCAACAAGAGTTAAAAAAAGGGCTTGTTTCGGCTCATTTAAATGCATTGTTTCATGCTGATTTTGAAGCAACATTGACAAATCATAAATTTTTAACGGTGGACTCACTAGTCCGCTTGTTGGTTGGCTCAAAGATTAAAGATTGTAATATTCTCCGTAGCAGCTCCCCAGTTTTGCTTGGGTCGACGGGGCAATTGAGACTAAATATGCTGCCCAGGGAAACAAACACGTTGACCTTCTCTGTATTGCCTCAGATTAGCCTAAGGGCTTTTTGAATACCAGCAAAACAAGAGATCTTCTTCCCCTTCCGGGGACCGTATTTCTTATGTGGATGGTAAAGATTCACAAAACTTCAAGGAATGGGAACTCAGAGATACACACAGGCCCACCATGATCTGACCACAAAAGACTGAAAAAATTGTCCATTAAGAAGATTTGCAAATGGATCGGGGGCTAGTTTTAAAAATGCCATGCCCTGGAAAAAATCTGGGATAATTCGAATGCACTTTTGTGGTTACGAGCATGAGCTTAGTGTTTCACGTAAAAGTTTACTTACTCAAGTGAACATTTAGGGACCTGTGAAAATAATGAACCACTACGTGGTTTAATTTATTCAAGTAGGAAAGTACTTGAACCCCTTGTAATCAATCGTCAAAACTTTTTAGTTGAAAGCTTATTGGCGCAGAGTATATTTCCTGTGGGTAAGTATAAAGTCGATTATTTTTTTCAGACGAGCCGACCAGGGTCCTGACGCCCCTCTTGAGCGCCAATATGCAACACAACTGACTAGCTTCTAAAACTAGATTTTTTGAACATTGTGACATAGATGTTAAGAATTGTTTCAAATCCCTGAGGTATATAATGACATTCACATACCTTTATTTTAGAGTGGCCCTAAAGGTTAACAAACTCGACCAATTTTCTTTTGGATTGCCTTTCTTTTCCCCCCTTTTTTTTCGTTTCCTGTATTTTCCTGCTTCCTGATTTTTTTCTTGACTCCCCCCCCACCCCCGTACGTGTTTGGACATAAGAGAGCTAATCAATTGCGCAAACACATTGTAAACTAATTAAACAAAAGGCTAAGTCTTTCTTTTACCTCGGAATTGAATCTTCGTGATAAAGGAAAAAAACAGGAAAATACGCGAAAATAACGCCATTGAGAAACACACTAAATTATCGGGGGGATGACTTAAGTATTCTCCACCATTTTCTGAACTTTTTTCTGATCTAACATAATTACTCAGCCTTAATCATGGGGTTTCAATTATTTTAACTGAAAGGCCCAAGAATTGCCGAACATATTTGAAAGTTCCTGTTTGAGGGCCAAATACACCCGAATTCTTTTTGTTCCCCCTTTATATATTTTGAACGTCGAGGGCCAAAAATCAGTTGTTGGCGGCCGCCTATTGAGAACCCCTGCATTATGGCTTCTTAGGAAAATTTATAAGTGTGGAATATATCGCAATCCTATCAAGCGGCACAATTGTAAGAAATCCTTTTTAGGTTTAATAAACGTTACAAATGGTGACACTCACCGTGTTCTTGCCAGGCTGTGTACAAATGATATGGTGTTCTTTCTCAAAGCTTAGAAGTTTGAGATGCGTTTCTCCTTTTGCATTGCGTATTTGTGCCTCCGTATCCACCACACGAACTCTCTGTAAACATTTAATAAAATAATACCGATGCTAATTTTTCCTTGTTACACAATCATTGTATAGTAAATTCTAGGTACCTTAAAGGCTGACTCAGAGATTTCGAAATATATATTTGTGTAGTAAATAGTCAACTAGAACTAAAGATACTAACCTATAATGCTTAATTCCAAAGGTAGAGATGAATCTGACTTTTCGTTTTCATGCAGTACACATTTATGTACAGTATAACAGTGCCATAGGATACCGTGTATAACAAAAATTCCGGATCCGGAAATTTTAAAGGCCGACTCAGAGATTTCCTGAGGAGGGCGTCCTCAATTTCCAAAAAAAGTCGTGTTTTTTGCATGTACATAATGCTTGTCCATATACTAATCACTGTGTGAAATTGCTAAGCTTAAATCGAATTCCTTCATATAGAAAATCCCAACTTTGTTATAAAATTCCGGATCCGGAATTTTTGTTATACACAGTATCCTATGGGACATAATACTACACATAAATGTTTACTGCATCAAAACGAAAAATCCGATTCATTTCAAATTTCGGAATTGTGCATTTTAGGTTACTATCTTTAGTTCTAGTTGACTATTTTTCATTATTACACAAAAAAATAATATTTCAAAATCTCTGAGTCAGACTTTAAACAAAGTTGTGATTTTCTATATGAAGGACTTCGATTTGAGCTTAGTTATTTCACACAGTGATTATTATATGGACGAGCATTATGTATATGCAAAAAACACAATTTGTTTGAAAATTGAGGGCGCCCTCCTCGGGAAATCTCTGAGTCAGCCTTTAAAGTACTAATAGAGACTTCTTGGCATTAATAAGCAAATTAGATAATCAACTTTGGAAATTTAGCTCCCAATAATAGCTAGTGAATAGCTCCTCCATAGCTAGTGATAGCTCCCCGATAGCTAGCGAATAGCTCCCCGATAGCTAGCGAACAGCTCCCCGATAGCTAGCGAATGGCTCCCCTTAGCTAGTGAATAGCTCCCCGATAGCTAACGAATAGCTCCCCGATAGCTAGCGAATAGCTCCCCGATAGCTGTGAATAGCTCCCCGATAACTATGAATAGCTCACCAATAGCTAGCGAATAGCTTCCCGATAGTGACAAGTATAGCTTCCCGATAGCTGGTGAATCCCTCTTAAAGGTAATAACATTAAGACCATAAAATAGGCTTTGTAAATATTACTCGGGTAACTGTCATACAAGAAAAATGCCTCCAGCATTCCGTATGTATGATTTCCACAATCAGGATATAGAAAAATGATAATGCGTCGACAGATTAAGCTCAATAAATCATTAAGTAAAATAGGTACCATTAAGAAAGTGTAGCATTTAAAATGATCAACAGCTTATATGAAAAAGTCTATATTGAATATTGCCGACATGTCACTCATTTCTTTTCTTTCTCCTATTGGAACACAATGTTAAAAATGAATACACAAATGTTATGTATCAGATTTTTAAAATTATGATAAGATTAGAAGAAATTACCATACCTGAGGGAATTCAAACTTGATGAGTTCTGACATTGGTACGAAATCGTCTGAAAGCATGGTAGAGTATTCTGCATAATTCAAGTCTGCCACCGAGATTTACTAATTGTTCGCCAATCTTGCCTATTACCACCTACAAATGAATGCACATGTAGAAATCCAATTGAATTTCAAATGATGCCCCGTGGGTCTAAAATGGCATTGTGAACTTTACAGAAATGTGAATGTTAAAACACAGTTCATGATTCGAACGAGATGTTGATATATAATAACGATATGGGCCATTGATTTGAGTCCTAATAAGCATCTCAATGAGGGTCGATATTAAAGCAGGCCTCTAGTAATATATTTCCATAATAGTGTAGAGATTTTTATATCTTTGGTGTGTATATAAACCTTTCATGAAACAGGTAATTTGAACATACCTTAACGGTCATCAAAATCTTGCGTGTATGATGCGCAGATGAAGTTTCAAATTGAGCACATTAAGGGTACCATGATATTGCGAGAAATAGAAAAATGTGCAAATGCCATTTTTAAGCTTAGCAAATCAAGATAAGTAAATGTACAATTCAATATAACTACTATGATGTTGGAACGAAAACACAAATAGTGAAAAAAATGAAGTATTTAGGAAATTGTCATACTGTCTCCCACAAATTCAGCGATAGTGTCTCAAAATTTATCACTAACCAGCTGATTGTGGTTTACTCCAGTGCAGAATAAACAAAGATCAATAATGTTTTGTTTTTGAGGTCAAACTGTACAGGTCGTGGTGCACAATATTATGCTTATAAATCTGGGATAGGCCTATTCGCAGGAAAAGGCTTTTTTGATCTCAAGTCGGAATTTTGATACGAAAAGTACTGCTTTGTCTTAATACAACGGATTTCAAGCCACCACTTGCAGGTTATGGTTAGCACATCCATGCCAGTCACAAAAATTCCAAAATACGAATTTTAATTATTGGTTTTATTATTTTTTTTCGATGTTTCGGATCAGCAAATCGCTGCTAATCCCTTAAATAAAGCATGCGCATTAATAACATTCCAAAGCTTTGTACAAGTTTCAAAAGATCGCTACTGCATTAAGGACAAAATTGCAATTTATCACAATTTAGTGGTCGGATTAAAATTAAGGAGTTATTTCGAAAATAAAATCAACATTTTCATAATTCGTGGAATGACTTTTCAAATCAAAACTTATGAAAGAAATCAATTCCTTCACAGTACCTTCTGTGGCTGGCCTTTCATGGTCTTGCCCAGCTCCACGTGACTGATTTCAACAATGTCATCTACCTCCGCCATTTGTGTTGGATCATCCGTGTCATGTGCTTCCATCACTCTTACAAAATTGGGGAGAGGTTTGGCATCCGCAAGAGCTGTAGTACCCACGTATCGCTTGTCATCATGTCTTGGATCTTGCAAAAACAAATAGAGATATAGTTTTGATTGAGCAGGAGCAGAATATCATAGGGTCCTTATTTAAGGAGTTCGTTCATGAACGCCTACATCTAAGGTTTGACACCTTTGGTGGTTAGTATGGACCCTCTATAGCAATGCAAGGTAGTTAGTGGTCGCAAATTGTGGTGTCACTTTTTCAACAGGGGCCAATTTAAGGTTACACAGGGGTCAAACTTTTAAACCTCTTCCATATTGTCCGTCTAGTCATAAGGATTCCAAAAATGTATAGTTTGTACCACTTACGACTATTGGTTTGGAGTTATAGAGTAAAAATGACTATCTCAATTTGTACATACAGGGGCCAACATTGAAAGTTACTCTGATTGTATTTTAAATACTTGTAAATTATTGCCTGAGGAAAGAGGACTCCCAAAAAGCATAGTTTTGGTTATGTTAAATGTTTACTTACCGAGATAAGGTCAAAGAAGGTCATGCCAATTGAATTATGTACCCCATAAATTATTGCTCATTCCATTAAATGGAAAAAAAATCCTGGGCCTTAAATTTCAACTGGGGTAATGAGAAAAATATGAACTTCTGATACCAAAATATTTAGTTTTGATCAAGTGGGGATGATATGTTATATTATTATCGGTCCCCCACCTTTAACTGGCACGTGGTCATCGTGGAAGGACCAAACTCCACATTTTGGTCAAATTGATTTAGACCCGGTAAATCGGCTGGTGTAAAACGCATAATTGCATAATCTGCATAATTGCATAATTGCATAAGTGCATAAGCTGCATAATCTGCATAATTGCATAATTGCATAAGCTGCATAATCTGCATAATTGCATAAGCTGCATAAGTGCATAAGCTGCATAATCTGCATAATTGCATAATTGCATAAGCTGCATAAGTGCATAAGCTTATGCACTTATGCAGATTATACAATGCAGATTATGCACTTATGCACTTATGCAGCTTATGCACTTATGCAGATTATGCACTTATGCAGATTATGCACTTATGCAGCTTATGCACTTATGCAGATTATACAATGCAGATTATGCACTTATGCAGATTATGCACTTATGCATATTATGCACTTATGCAGCTTATGCACTTATGCAGATTATACAATGCAGATTATGCAATTATGCGTTTTACACCAGCCGCCCGAAATTATTGCTACCACAACTGGCCTCCTATTACTTTACGTGACAGAAAAGCCCTTGCACAATCTAAGTAGGCTATCTAAAGCAAATGAATGGAAGAAAGGCGCAAAGGCCCAACTCCATTCATTAAAGTTATACCATGGTCCATGGTTATATATAGAAGCCAGCATGACTTGGGTGCTAATATTTTGTTTCTTTGCTTTAATTAAGGTGGTTGGAGTTCATCTTTGATTGGCTATTTAAAAAAGTAGCACTGATAGAGAAACACATTCGTACATGAGACAGGACATCAATGATCCCGATCACACGTGAAAACACTAAACATTAAATAATAACTACATTTTAAGTTAATTAATTTTAAGAAATACATTTTCAAAGTCATGAAAATGTAGATACGACTTTGTATATGGGACGTCCCAGAAAAATGAATCCTGAAGCATAGGGTTAATTTAGCGAAACTGTGTGCTGTGTGAGTATAATAATTATTTTACTATAAAGTAGAAACAGTAAGCTTTCAAATGACACCTTAATGGCATTTCTCCGTGACTCATTTCTTAATGGCATTTCTCCATGCCTCATTGAACACCATTGCTTTGAAAATAGGGACAGCGGTCCCAAATAAGACGTCCGATTATTTGGTCAATTAAGTTGATCCATCGCTGCACTAAAAAGCTAGACAACATTTTAACCAAAAGTGTATACCACATGCACAAGATAGAATGACCCCAAGTGACGCCTGAATGACCTTTGACCTCCTTATTTGTCACCCCACCTAAGATCCCTTGTCTTAATGTATATTACCAAGTATGAACTCGATCCATCACTGCACTAAAAAGCTAGACAACATTTTTAACAGAAAGTGTATACACGAAACGTTTGACACACACACACGGCGGACGGACTGACTGACTGACACACACACACGAATCATGCTGCCATATAAGGTCTTTCCTATCGGATGGCTGAAAATGTCATGTCAAAACTCACGTCACTTGTGACATTAAAGCTGTTTGTGTGGTATGGAATGCGTATCTTGATGCTTATCATGCAAACAGGTGGAAGGATTATGGCCAGATTAACTTTTATCATTGTTAGGTTATGTAATAAGAATTTACTTGAGGAATAAGGCCAATTTAATGGTAAAATGCATTCGCACTTCAAACATTTAAGTAGCAACATGGTGCCGCTTACAAGTGTTCGTTGTAACAAAATTTCATGAAACAACTTCAATAAGCTACTCAAGATGCTTTAGGGAAGCCTTTCCCCAACAGGGATCTGCCATCTAAGCCGACCATCTGGGCAAATGTCAAGATCATGACACAATCCTTAATCGGAACAAGGGTCACTCAGGGAGAAGACGCACAGTACGAACAACAATACAGTTTTCGTCGATTACAAGAACACCCAAGGGAAACAAGAAGAAATGGACTTGACTCTCCCGTTCATCCTGCAACCGGATAACAAAGATTGACTTGAACTTCATCCATACACAATGCGCATTCGCCACCAACATCGATCAGCACGATGACTTCAGAAGAAGGCAAACTTTGCCGAGTGGCTATTGGATCGATATCAGAGAGACGCGAGATTTCTGGAGCATTCACGATTGGCGACGAAGTAGGTTTTTTGTTATGAATGGTGAGGTTAACATCTACAACGGCATTGAGTATGCATCAGCTGGGAACCTTCCAAGTTTCAACTTGATACAAACATGAGTCGAGAGAAACTTATAGTCTTGATAATTCTGTGTGGCAATGGAGTGCTCATTGGGCCTTGCTTTTTCGAAAGAAATGTCAATGGCATAAATCTCCAGAAAATTAACCACGATACTGTGTCTGAGCTTGGACTGCATAATTCAGATAATAATCTTGCTCATCATGATCATTTCGAAAATTAGCATTATCTTTATTGCCCAACTGTCAAATGCCATTAATGGTGTCATTCGTTGAAAGATTATGTTTCTGTTTAGACTAAAATAATTATTTATAATCATACAGCAACCGTTCGCACATGTTAACTCCTTTGCTTCATTTTTTTCTGGTGAGTTTGGCTTGGTCAGCCATTGCAACTCTCCATACAAACTCACATTCCACTGAGACAGCCCTTCGCCAGGTTAGAAATTACCTCCGTCAAGCCTTGGATGCTAATAAAGGGTCTTGTTGTAGGCTTGAGGAATGCTGCATTCGTAACGTGACTCATGATATGATAAAAGTACTCGAGTGATGTTACCATGAAATGTTCAAGCAGCATATTTCCAACTGTACTCTGTCATCGGTGGCTCCATTGCAGGCCCGCAAGGATTCATAATGTATACTCATCCAGTTGGTGACATTGTTAGAATCATGGATGTTAATTTGGTCAACTCCTTCTATGCTAACGATACTCAGCTTTTTTGTGAGTTTATATCCAAAGCTTCCAGGTGATTGTGTGCATGCTCTTCAAAGGATCCGCTTTTTTGAGGAAAGTTAGTATGTGTATGTTTTATGTGTATGTTTTATGAGCGTCTATCTTCTGCGTTAGCTTATGTGGCTGACTGTGGATGACGAAGGTATTTGAGTATGTGTTCTTGGTTTTGTATTTTGTTTCAACCCATATATGATTAATACATAAAGAGAAGAAATCATGTATCGAAATAAAAATCAATATATACAGCATGTCTCAAAAAAAAGGGTCAATCAGAAAAAAAATTGGTTAAATATGAAATTTCATAATAAGTCACTCTTCACTTGGATATAAATTAAAGGAAAAAAGTACCCGGCTTTCCAATGAGTGTTTGTTTAATCTATTTGCTTTGTGTCAATCCAGACATTATAATCCAATTTATTGCGATATACCAAAATCGATTTTGTGCCACTTTTATGACATGGGGCAGAGTTGCTTCGCCCAGTGTAGTATGCCATGCTGTTTTGGGAAGCTCACAAAGAGTTGCAACTTGATCAAGAAGAGAAACAAACACTGATGAAAGTAAAACAAAAGAAGTCTAGTTTTAGTGAGACACACGTTTAATAATGCAACATAATCAGTTCATGATAAATATTTTTTTTCATAAATAATACGCAATACAAATATCATTGCACGCAATGAAAGAACTTTGGAATTTATGACAAACTCGGTAGCTGTTCAATATCATGCCAGAGGAATGTAATTGCAAACCAAAATAACACTCAATAATCCAAAGAAATGGTTTAAAAAGATTGTCCAATATCTTTTTTGCATTTACAATTGTTGAAAGTCAACAAAAAATTTGAATTTGGAAGCAAGTATCAAAGTTCGTTGGTATGAATTGCGTTTTGCATGATATTTCAAACCAGTAGAAAAATATCTACCTCCAGGTTGTTGTACGCCAGCTCGTACTGCTTCTGGTTCCCTTTAAGTTCTAACAAACAAACGTAGGTCGATATGTTATTCACTTTATCTTAAAGCCCCAGAACTTACTGGACATTAACTCCACCATTAAGTACGCTGTTTAGTTTATTTTTTAGCGGTTTTTATGAGTTATCCCTTGTAAAGATTTTTCTCATATCTTGTTCAAGTGTGATAAATTTATGTTTAACAAAGTTGTTCACCGTTTTCACTCAACCAGAAAAGTGGCACAAACTCAATTGTTGTGTTCCGCAGTAACTGGATTGAAACTAAGCAAATGAGAGGATGAAACAAAAAATCCTGAAAAGCCTGGACTTTTTCCTTTAATGTGAGTATACAAAACGAACGTAACTTAGTTGAGAATAATATTGATAAAAAATCGGTTTTGATGTACATTTTTTTTAGACAGGCTTGAAATGTATTAAGATTATAAAGAATTTAAAAACAATTGTGAAAGTTTCCTTTCCGTGACATGATGAACTCTATCATTGCACGCGTGAAAAAAACGATGTACACTTACTTCACTTTTCTAAGAGAGCTAATGGTTCGGTTTAGAACTAAGAATCAATGTTACAAGTTCCTAATAGAAAATGCGGATAATGATTGTTTAGGAATGGTGACAGTGAAATTAAAAACGCCAGTCGACCCAACAACCATGCAACAGAGAGCTATTAAATTCAAATGGGACTACAATAACAGGTATCTATACGAGAGATACAGGTGTGTATCTGTTATGTGGAAATGATGTAACAAGGGATATAATGCGTGGTAGCATTTAGGAGAAAGGGTGAGAGTGAAATATGGGCTGCCAAGAGGAAGTTTATTTTCATTCAACCTTGCATAGACATGTGACTTGAAATATACACTGTGGCTCATAAAGTTAAACTATTTTTACACTTTTATGGAATGATTCTTACCAGTGTGAGTTATTTAGGATATTTAGGGTGTAAGTCGCCACAATCGGCCGAGTAATAGTTCAGTATATTCCGAACAATCACTATGAATTAGTCACAAAAACCTTACGAACCGTGTCCTTAGCCTGAAGGAAAAGGAGGTGTTTTGAAAACCTCGATTTAACGGTTTGCAACGAGAGATTCACATAACAGGTGTCCTAAAAAAGATGAAATTTTGATTTTGCTATTAATGTAAAGCTTGCTATCAAAAATATCTCCCAATGTGAAAGGATTAGTGAAAAAAAAGTAGTTCTTTTGTGTAAAAAATTGTTGAATTTCTAATCGTATAGGAGCAAATACGAAATTAAGCCCTAATTTTATTGAAATTTGAAGGAAAGATAATAGCCTTTGTTTTTACTTTCAAGGCATTTCTGTAACCAAAGACAATGTAGGCAACATATGGGGGATCGTATCTATATGAAATCACCTACATATGACACAATTTATGGATGCTGCAAAAGCTCTCGTTGCACCTTTAAGGATTGTGATACAAGTTTTTCATCACTCAGTCATTTTAAATATAACACATTTTTGGGGGTTTCATGAATCGAAAATGTTCCAAGAGTAAACAAATACACAGGTTAGAGGGAAATAGGCGCACATATTTTCCCAAGGTATTGGCTACGGGTCTATCACCCAAACCCGAGGGGTGAGTGGTGATAGGCCAGTAGCCCAGTACCCAAGGGGAAAGTGTGCCATATTTTCCCGATATAAACCATGTACGTATTTGTTTCTTACACCTCACTGTGACTCTGGGGGTAAGGTTGTAGGGTAACCCCCCCCGTAACAAGTGACCCCCTATTATGTTTTAACAATAATGTGTTAGAAAACAAAAATCCTATAGACATCCTTCAATTTTAAGTGAGATGAGAAGAGGTGCAAATGAATGGACAATCATCAGTAAATGTAAAAAAGTAGTTTTGGTTGATTGTGGAAATACAGCAATGCTCTTGGCCACTGAAAACCACCCATAGGTAGGCGTTCGAATTCTGTTGATATATGTAGGATCACCATTCCGCTCACAATGCGCATCAACAGCATGGACTCGATATTGCGTGATGGGAAAGTGTAACATCAAGACATCATACTCTGTCAGTAACAATGCTTACAAACCCGGAGTACCTATATTCTCATTGTACCGAAAAACCATACGTGGGAACACTTCCGAAAACAAACAAAATTCGTTCCAGTCTGTGTTGCCGTCATCACAATTTCGAGGTCTAATTCGGAGATGTTCATTTCTGGTGATGTCGACTGATATGACGCGGCTGGATTTTGGGTTGACATTGCGTCGCTCACCCTCTTTAAGAATCAAGTGTCTAGAAGGGCAGCTGCCAGTAGGTGTCCTATCCGGTATCCTTGATATAAGTCAGGTAGCTCTTTACTTGCCAATTGCAGACCTAGAGTCCAAGGATAAATTCGAAGGTCGACGCTGGTTTCTGTATTCGATTCTATTCAAGTCAATTGTTCGTCACTGCTACTTCAAGGTTTCGGCTTACTGACGCCACAATCAGGCTTAGTTGGTATATCCTGCTGGTCTTGGTATGGACTCCACTGAAGGTGGGTGGTGTGGTTACTGACGGCTTCCGCACCTAGCTAATGGAAAACCGGCAGCACCGGTACATCTTTGTTCGCTTGAGGGGACCTTGAGGTGTTCTAAACGGCTTCCGCACTCTAGGCGAATTGGAACCCGACACCACCGGTTCATCTTTGTATCGATGAGGAAAACGCAAAGCTTGCGGTCGTTCGTTTCAGTTTCTGGAAGAGGCTTTTCTTGAGGATATCTTGCGAGCCCCTGGAGAAGGCTTTATCGGTACTTTCACAGAAGGATTAAGATTGTCCAGATTGGGCGTCTTTGTTTGATATTAGTCTGTTTAACTGAAGAGTTGATGGCAATTTCAGTACTTCAGTTTCGGAGGACTTCTTGGCTCTTGTAGAACCGGACCGGGGAAGAACCTTTGTGCCACCCGAATCTGCAGAAAACGCCTTCCTCAAATCTGCCACGCTTTTACCTTCCGAAGTGTAGTTTGGTCAGCCATGTTGTTTTCAATTGAGTTACATATGAAGACTAGAACTAGTGCCGGGTACAGACAGGTGAATCGAAGCGATTGTAGTTGCTGTTCTGCCAGAATCCTAATTAAGAAATGTCAGTATGTACGGGATCAGGTCTGGATCAGGCCTGCCTCTGCATAAATGCAAGGGAATCTTTTTATGAATTCAAAAGCTTGTCATATTATGGATTCGTTAGCAATTCCTCTAACATATTATCCACTGCCATTTTGTTCCCCCAAAAAATTGCCTTTGGCGAATAACAAACGATACGTCGCTATACAATCTTTTCGATGTATTACCATTGGAATAAACCCGGGAAAACCAAATCCATTGATTACAATGAAACCATCAAGCACAACTGTAACAGGCCAGTTTATTTTATTGGGCCACATCAAACCCAACTCAACGACAATGACCAATTTTATTTTGGTGGCAGACGCCAAATCGTCTGCAATGCATATATGAACCTTTAGTCAGTGAAAGCTTGTAATGTGACCTTTGCTTTTTTACCAGCAGGTTGCTATTTGTTGACACCCAAATGTGCTCCGGGTTATGTGGCTCTCTGGAAATATATTAAATACTTTGTAGAACAATCCGTCAATTTTGCAACATTAAGTGCACGACGATGGAAAGCGTTGAAAATAACTTTAAGTGGATGGGCATGTGACAACCTTACCTTAGTCCGCCACGGGGGTGGGGTGGGGGCCTCAGGGTACCTCCCCTACGGATGATTCCCTGTCGCACAACAAACGCAAACGAAATGATCTAAGGTTTTTATGTAATTATTATTAGCGGGAAAAATAAATGGAGGAGGTACACCTTAAGGGAGGTCAGGGCGTCCAGCAAAAGTCGGCGTAGGGGGGGGGAACTGGTTGCCACCTTCCTAAAAAAAAATGTACTTTGTACGTCTGATGTTCTGTAAGCAATACTGAAAATATTTGTATTTTTTCTTAATTTTAGAGTAAGCGAATGTGTATGCTTACTTTGCCACCCATCATTACCAAATAAATACCAATTGAAACATTAATTGTAACATGGACCAAAACCGTAAAAATAGGTAAATTTACATGAAAATCCTGGAAGCAATTCTGCAAAAAATTACCCGTAAAATTTTACAGTATCTGTAAAACATAATTAATCGAAAACATTCAAAACTATATAGTTGGTGAGGTATTACAAAGATTGTGAACGTGTGTAGAGTAAAAAAACACTGACGAAAACACTAACTTAGTAGGCCTATCACAATTTTTGCAGTGCATATTATATAATGTAAAATTGACAGTTGGTGTAAAATAATTACATCAACTGTAAATATACGCAAATTTGAATGAAAACCTGTAAAAGCTGCATTTTACGGGGTTTTGGTGGCAGAATTGCTGCCAGGATTTTCCTGTAAAATTCACAGTATTTTTTCCCTGTAAATTTTAGTAATAATGTTTAATTGAAGATTTCATCGGATGTGTTGTAATAATAATGAGTAAACTCATTAAAATCGAAAATAATATAAAGGCTTCATTTTTAATTGTACGTAAGGTCTGAAATATTGGCATAAAAATTACAGTACTTTCCTGTATTCCAAATTACAGCCAAATTCTGTAATTTTTTACAGGATTTTCCTGAAATTGCACTGAAATGTTTACAGTGAATTTACCCGACATGAGATAAACTGCATCAAAACTATTAACAGGTACATCCCAGGTCATAACTTAATATCTGCTTTCCTGTCAATATTCATGAAGCGCGTGTCGGGACATTGGACCAAAATATAACACAATAGGTGGGCATCCCTAAATCTTCTCATTTTTATCCCGAATAAGGAGTCTTAAAACCAAGTGTTTTCGACTCTAAGTGTGTCGACATGGACAATACCTAACACCAAGCGGCTGGGCATCATCCCCTATTCTCATTCTCATTTTTGTCCCGATATAAGGCGTTTTAACCTAATTGTGTTGACTAAGTGTGTGTCGACATTGGACATACTAAAAACAATAGGCTGGGTATCCCTAAATTCAATTTTCATTTGTCCCGATATAAGGCGTCTTAGCCTAAGTGTGTCGACTAAGTGTCGACATTGGACATACTATAAAAAAATAGGGCTGGGCATTCCTATATCATTCTCATTTTTATCCCGATATAAGGCCGTTCTTAACCAAATTGTGGCGACTAAGTGTGTCGAAATTGGACATACTCAACACAATAGGGCTGGGCGCATCCCTATATCATTTTCATTTTTGTCCCGATATAAGGGTCTTACTAAGTGTGTAGACATAAGTGTGTCGACATTGGACAATAATAAAACAATAGGCTGGGAATACATATATCATTCTCATTTTATCCCGATTAAGGCGTCTTAGCCTAAGGGTGTTGAGAAGTGTGCGAAATTGACAATACAAAAACACAATAGGATGAGCATCCCTATATTCATTCTCATTTTGATCCGATATAAGGCGTCTTAACCTAAGTGTGTCGACATTTGTCCGACATGGACAATACTAAAACACCAAATAGGCGGGCATCCCTATATCATTCTCTTTTTGTCCCGATATAAGGCGTTTTAACCTAATTGTGTTGACTAAGTGTGTCGACATTGGACAATACTAAACCAATATGTGGCATCCTATATTCATTCTCATTTTTGTCCCGAATAAGCGTTTTAACTAAGTGTGTTGACTAAGTGTGTCGACAGGGACAATACGAAAAACACAAGCGGGCTTGGGCACATCACTATATCATTCTATTTTGGTCCCGCGATATAAGGCCGTCTAACAAGTGTGTTGACTAAGGGTGTCGACATTGGACAAACTAAACACAAAGGATGGGCATCCCTATATCATTTTTCTGTTGTCCCGAAGATAAGGCGTCTTAACCTAGTGTGGTGACTAAGTGTGTCGACATTGACAATACTAAACCACCATAGGCTGGGCATATGCATTCTCATTTTTGTCCCGATATAAGGGTCTTTCGCCGAAGTGTGTTGACTAGTCGTGTCGAAATGGACAATACTAAAACACAATAGCGTGGGCCCTAATCCCCTATATCATTATCATTTTTTGTCCCGAGTTAAGGCGTCTTAACGAAGTTGTGTGACTAAGTGTGGTGTCGACATTGGGACATACAAAACACAAAGGCTGGGCATCCCTATATCATTCTCCTTTTGTCCCGAATAAGGCGTCTTAACTAAGTGTGTTGAAAAAGTGTGGGAAATTGGGACAATACTAAAACACAATAGGCTGGCATCCCGATATCATTCTCATTTTTGTCCCGATATAAGGCGTCTGAGCATAAGTGTTGTGTTGACTAAGGTGGGTCGACATTGAACAATACTAAAACACAATAGGATGGGCATTCCTAATCATTCTCATTTTTGTCCCGATATAAGGGCGTCTGAACCTAGTGTTGTGGAGTAAGTGTGTCGAATTGGACAATACTAAAAAACACCAATAGGCTTGGCATCCTATATCATTCTCAGTTTTGTCCGATATAAGGGCTTAGCCTAAGTTTGTGTTGACTAAGTGTGTCGACCATGGACAATACTAAAACACAATAGGTGGGCATCCCTATATCATTCTCATTTTTGTCCCGATATAAGGCGTATTAACCTAAGTGTGTTGACTAAGTTGTCGAAATTGGACAAGACTAAAACACAATAGGCGGGGCCATCCTATATCATTCTCATTTTTGTCCGATTTAAGGAGTCTTAACCTAAGTGTGTCGACCTAAGTTTGTCGAAATTGGACAATGCTAAAACACACGGTTGGGTTTCCAATCATTTTCCTTTTTATCCCAATATGAAGCTTTTCGTTTCTTGCTGATCATTCAACAATGCAGTATGGAAAAAAATTCTTTAGGGACAAAGGTCAACAAAAACAGTATCCATCTCTAATCCTCGGTAAACTAATTCCTCGTATTGTGATAAAAGGAGATGAAAAATGCTGTATTTTTGGTGATAACCTGCCAAAAAATGTTTAAACCAAAGTTTCTTGTGTAACATCTAATCTTCAAAATGTTATGTTCATTGCTTAATGGTTGGGAGTTCCCTGAATAGAATGAAAAAGAAAACACCAGCCCACCCACCCCACCCCCCCCACCCCCCACCCCGGCGCGTCGAAACACGGACCAAATTTTTTTAACACCTTTGAACGGAGGCAAAAGGAACTTAAAAGGAGGAAAGACATAGGAGAAAATAAGACAGACTCGGTCAGGCCAATAGACGGTATTAAACAAAACAACGTAGGTAAAGCCAACACCATCACAATACCCGTCGTTTATTCTTCAAAGTTTTTAAGATAAACTCAGTCCAAAAATTATATGCAGACGAAACTTCACAGTATCAAATGGGAAAACAGAAATAAGCCATTGAGGACTGTGGGCAAAATAGATATAATTACTTCGGATCTCTGTAGGTCCCTTTACAGCCACATTAACATAATACACAATATTTCCTGAATCTGTTTCGGTAGAATTGTCCTGATTGTGTAACATTGAAACCAGACAAGCCATTGCAACATTACGACAAACTGCGCCAATTGTGACAAAGCCATCTTAGATGTTAACAGCCAGATCGACCTTGTCGCAAACTGGAGCGAACAAATAAGTGCAAAATAGGCTTAGTGAAAAAATTATAAACGGCCAGCGAGATTGATAGACGGAATTCTAGAAGCCACAAGTGTTTCAAGATTTGTAGAACTTATATTTCCAATTTTGGGCAGAAAAACCATAAAACAAAGGGATAGGATAACGAAACAATATGGCACATAATAGTACTCTTACAATTCCTAACAGGTATGACAAGGCCAATGAAAGTGTTTTATCACCACCCACATTTGCTCTTTATAGCCCCAGCGGAAAAACCCTAGACCTTGCATATGACTTGCAAAAGAGGCCGCACGAAATGTTTGTATGGTTTCTAGAGGCACAATTGACCTGCTGATTCCAAATCTTGATGATGCAACTTTTGCATCCTTGATCATTTTGAAATATAGAATGGGAGTAAACCACAAAACGTTTGTGCAGACTCTTTTTGCAAGGTAATGGCCTTCTACCTAGGACTATTTCAGCTCTAGATTAATGCCATACTCGCGAGGGTTTTTCTGTCTTTTCCTTCTGCTTTGTTTGCGCTGAAGATCAGATTTGGATCATAATTCTATAACAACATAACTGGTATATATTTCAGCTAGCTGCCATGACCTATATACCTATCATAACACACACCACAGGCTGCTTGCTGGCCCAGCAATTGTTTCCCTGTTGTCAGTTTTCTTATAGCGTACAGTTGTTTACCATGTTTGCTATCTTGTACATATTTTATATTAATTATTGTATTTTTTTTAAAGATTTTTACATTGGTAAAATTTGGTGTTACTATGGTTAGATCATGTATGCTTTTTAAAAGTGTTTTATTTCCAAAAAATAGAGTAAGGTTTCCCTCAAATCTGCACCCATGCATCTACCTTTTTTAAAATGTTAGCCCCAAAGAATAAGTTCACAGAAATAATACCACCATCTAATGATGAGACTTGATAATGTTACAGGCTAATATTGCTTATAAGATCTCGAGATTGAATCAAATGATCTTTAAAACCCTAGTCAAATTCCATACCACATGATTGTCCTTTTGTCAATACGAAATCATTACAGGACACCTGATCAATTTAAACTCAATTTCTTCAACAGAAGCTAGGTACAAAAGCAAAGTAAGCATCCAGACTGGACACGAAGTCAGTAGAGTAGTTTATCTAAAACTCATTTGAAACAAAACCTATGATTTTTGAATAGCTTTGAATCTAGTGGGATACCTATTGAATTTACTACAACAGGAAACGGCCGCGAGACAAGGTGGCTGTACTTCTCCTCTAACTGAGCAAAGAAATGTAAGATAAAAGCGACAATTTGACACAACTCACTTACGATCATGTTTATAGAAATAGACAAGCGAAAGGAAATAATTTGTTGGCTTAAAGAGCTCATACGCTCCGTAGATAGTTTTATAAGCTATATCCCCTTAAAAAAAGTACAAAAACGTTTACATAATGGCAGACTTAAACATACTTATATAAACAGAAGTATAATACCCACATTTTAACTATGTTAATTTTCTTATCTTCATAATTACTTCGCAATAGGATAGCACCTATAACACCTAGTAATCATTGATTTAATTAGTTAACTAATATACGTTTACACTAGAGAAAATTCCATTAATTCTGATTATTTTTGAATTACTACTGAGGATTAGCATAAATTATCGTTGTGGGTGTTTATACTGACAGCTGTTTTCCGAATTCGCTTTCAGAAAATAATTAAGTCTTCCGGTTCAAAGAAAGATTTCGCGCGATCTTCAACATGGCGGGCCAACGCTAAATTGGGTTCTCTCGGCGGCCGTATTAGCTTTTCTGTCAGTGAAATTAGGCCTAAATATGATCACAACTCAACGCAACTATAGAGACCAAACGAAGACAACAACGCCGAAGTCCGAATTCGTTGAAATGACCGCGCTACCTTCATGCTTAGTTGTTTAGAAGCACACTTGCATTTATTGGTGATAGCCGGAAATGCGCAGAGGCAGGTCACTTGTTACGACCAGTAGACATGAAATCGATTACGTGTTTCGTTTATAACTGCAAAAATATTCGAATGCAATGACGACTTATTCGAATTCCCTCAAAGTAGTTGCTAAAAATCAACTTACGATTCGACTTTTTGAAGTCGTATCGATTACGACTGCCGCATGTTTACACTTCAGGAAACAAATGAAATCGATTACGACCTAATCGCATCACTTCGACTTTTGGCCTAGTGTAAACGGGCTATATTAATCAGATGTGAAATCTGCTTGCCTTATTTCGACTACATTAGTCTCTAAAGTAAATTTTCGCGATAGTTTTGGTTTTACCACAGACTCCGTGAACATTTAGTGATTGTAATATTAAATCCATTTAAAAACAAAAAACCGTCGTTATAAATTTGAACGAAGTTCTTGATTTCAAAGCTGCAAATGAAGAATATGACAATATTTCATTCGACTGGTTTACGAAGCTTTATAACGAATGTATTTCTTTAAAAATATATCCCAAAGAGAATAAAAAGATCCAACATACCCATGGATAACAAAAGGAATGTTAAAGAGCAAACAACAACACAAAAAAACAAAAAAAGTCGCTGACCAGAAGCACCACTATTAGTTACTATTTAAATACAAGGAATTTAGAAACAAATTGCAAAACACTCTGATCGCAAATCTAAACGATAATTCTATGAACAAAAATTCCAAAAATCAATATTCAGAATACCTGGAACATATAAATGGTATTCTTAGACGTAATGAAAAAGCAACTTCTCAAACAATTTTCAAAAATGAGTATGGAATTAAAATTTCTGATTCCCAAGCGGCATTTAAAAACTTATTGAGAATTTTCTTAACGTTGGTCCTAAATTAGCTTCTGAGATAAGTAGTACTGGTAAAATATAACAAGACCCAAGTAGAAAATAGTAGGTTCTTATCGCCAATAATAGGGGATGCATTTAAACAAACGAAAAGTCCTGGTCATGACAATATTTGCAACAACATTCTTAAAATAATTGCACAAGAAATAATCAAATGACAGGAAATGTTCCATATCAATGAAAGACTGCCAATTAGGCATTCTGATCTACAAAAGATGATCCTGAAATATATTCCAACTACCGGCTAGTGTCAATATTACCCTGCTTTTTCAAAATATTAGAGCGAGACACCTCAACAAATATAGATGACGAATTAGAAACAATTTAAATATATGGTAATAATTGAATTAATTGATAACAATTAGTACCGCTGTAAACCAGTACCGCTGTGGAACACCATGTAGCGATTCTGGTCATTTTTACCGTGACCTATCAAAAGCATTTGATACTTTTGATCAAGACATTTTGAAGAATTAGAACACTATGGAGTGTGGGCATTTGCACTTGAATTATTACTTGTTGTGTCGATATTTTTTTATCTACTTTTTATTTGTTATTTATTATTAGTATTATTATCAGGTACTTTGTCTGGTGTGAAAAAGGAAAACAACGAAATAATATCATTTTAACAAAATACAGTTTAACACACTCACATTGTAACCCAAATAGTACTTTTCAAAATAAGTTCGTAAACATTTAATTTCTGAAGTTTGTGCAGTGGATCAAATTTTCCAATTCATGTTTTGCTTTCAGTTCCTTTTCCATATTATTATGCACGTTTGAAGTTTAAATTAGGTATTTCCTGAAGCCTCAATGAAAATTCAACACCAAAACAGGAAAAGGGCCATTGTCAACCCAACATAGAGTTTTTTCCTTGTTTTAATTATGTAACTGCTGTATTTGATAATACCAATCTATATAACCTTTGTTTTTGAAACCAGATATAATATTGGCCTAATGTATTAATTGTCGTTATCAGGGATTGTTCAGATCCATTCAGAAATATTGTTGTATCATCAGCATATTGAGTTATTTTCAATTCAAAAACTACTAATTTAACCTTATCATTGTTGATATTTCTGCACACAAAAGGAAAATATATGACTACATCCTCTTTAATTTCAAATCTTAAGGAAAGGTGACCGTTAAATAGTATAAATAATTGTAATTATCTAAATCAGAACTTTGTGTTCCAATAACCGCATGTAATGGTATGATAGTTATCAATATTTTTTAAAACATTAAATATTTTATCATAAAAGAAAGGTGAATCTTCATTCGGCCCATAAATAGAGATCAAAGTAAATCTATAATTATCAACTGTAACATCCAAAGCCACTATTATCTTTCTTGATGTCATGTACAGTGTTTAAAAATGAGAGCGGTGCGTCTAGACTGGGAAATTGCTATAATAACATTTTCCATTCCACTGTAAAATAATTTCTTCTTCCATGTTATCAATCCAATGAGTGTCCTGTAGACAGTACGGTATAGTATATGATTTTCTTTTAAAATAGTAAATTCACATCACTTCTTTTTTACGGCCACCATCCCTCTACAATTCATTGAAAAAAGTTTGATATTTTCTGTCATAAAGTGCTCATAAATAACCCTTACGCCTTCGTAAAATAGTTTTAGCAAAGTTTGTCTGTAAAAAAAGGAAAAAGAAAAGGGGGAGATATAATTATAGAAAACAAAAGGACCATTACCGAATCTATTTGTTTTTCGGGACAGATTTTCTCTCCAGTTACATGAGACTACCTATAGTGTAGAAATATACGAAAACGAAATTACCTCTGAAGGCTCACACGATATCTTTCTTTGTTTGTTTCATTTGTTTGTTATCCTCATTTGCTCGAGTGTATCGAACAAATGAAAGAAACAAAATCCCCCAAATATACATAGAACGTAAACTTTCTAAATATGAAGCAGTCTGGATTGGTCTAAAATGTTTGAATTTTTAAAAACAGAGGTTGGCAATTTGAAGATGTTGCTCATAAAGTTGGAATAAAATACTTTTTACTATACTTTTTATGCAATGATTCTTACAGGTGTAAGTTATTTAGGGTGTACAGGGCGTCTCAATAAAAGTGTACACTCGGAAATTGCTTGTTTTAGGCATGAAATCGTCGGAATTATACAAATTTGATGTCAAATTCAAGATAAGGACCTATCTTTCCAGTAAAATTTACCCCATCACGATAGCGTTTGTCAATCTGTGAGTGGAGATCTACCCAATTTGTTTAACGAATCCACTCGGTGGCCCCTTTTCAATAAAGCGATAAAAAACACTTTCTGAATACCATTTTCAAACAATAGCAATGAAACATGTGTAAAATATGTGAAAAACTTGTTATGTAATAATTTATTTGCAACCCATCAATAAGCAATGGTGTTTATTGCATTGTCTTATGATTCATTATGTAACTTCCTAATCACTTCCTAATCTGCAGAAGGCATTCATCACGATCTTTAGCAATCTTGTCAGATAGATGTTGGTGCCTGAAAAGAAACATGGCAGCAGGAAATGGCAAACAGTTTCAGTTACTCATCGATGAGAGAGTGTTCATGGTGTTGCAAGAAACATGAAACGGAAACGCTTGCAGAAGTCATCAGACCATTCCAGTTTGCAGTTTTCCCCGTTTAGGAATGGAAATTACCTGTTCGTCAAACGGTGACAAGGAACTATACCAGAAGTATGTTAACTATACCACCATCACAACTTGAAACTCTGGTAAAAATTCGGAAACCAAAAACTTGCAAGAACACAGCAATCATCGACAGAGACGGCGTGGCTCTCCCAAAGCCGATCCCACCATCTCCGCCAGACAACAGCCCGCTAGCCGACCATCCCACAGATCATCATTTCCAATAGAATCCAACCAGCTTTAAAAAACTTGGGGCAGTGGCAAATCCGTCCTTCATGGAACACGTCAGGCATTCCTTAGAGGACGGGCGCATGACCAACGCATGCTTCAATACTGTCACTGGCCTAGTTAACCACAATCCACAGTTCTTGCAGATGTCTTGATTGGGGACAAAGCCACTTTTCCAATGAATGCCATGGTGAACTCTCAAAATGTGCGACGTTACGGGCCCCCCAGAGGGCCTAACCCGGCCTCCTGATGACTGATTTATTACAGACCAGAGGAAACAGAGAGAAACTCCTTGTTTGGAATTGGCATGATAGGCAACGGGACAAATTGTTGGCCCGCTGTTCCTCAGAGAAAACTGCACGGACAAGGACCTGGTTAAATGATACTTTAGCGGTGCCTCATCTTATACGTAACTGGCGGTATCAGCTGAACGCTAAAGGCTCCATTAGGTGATTGTGGTGGGTCCAAGATGGTGCACCATGTCATCGTCCAAGAGATATTCTACCGACGCTTCAGACCCACTGATCCCGTAACTTTTATTTAATACGATATTTGAATAGCACAATGTCTAACCGTGGGGTAGAAACACCACCCGGCGAGTATCCCAGAGTACAAAAATAAACACAAATGCTATAGAAGGATCACAGACAGGTCACTACAACTCATGCCGCAGCAGAGTGCCAGGAGGGGTTGTCGAGTCAATGCGTTCACGAGCCCACGCTGCATTCAGCGAGGAGTGGTCATGTCGAATGAAGAGGAGATTGATCAATGATAACAATTTATTATTTTTTCTCATCCCATCCCAGATTATGGACTTTATTTTCAAGAACAAGAAGAAAGACTTAGATTATGACTTAATTTGTGCAAAATCGAAACAAATATTTGAAACTCTATGACTATACCAGTATTGGGTTCAAGTGAACTTTTTTTGCAGATATTGACTCATGCGTTTGGCATATGCATGTGAATTTTGTTGGCATTACACATTCTCGTTTTGGTGGGCAAGTAATGTGACACTGATACGTTCAATTTAATCAACTCCCAAGTATGTGAAATTGTGCAATAATATGTTTATTTATTACTTTGAAATATATTAGTAAGAGATTCTTTGAATTAAGGCCTACTCCAGAGATGTCCTGAAGGAGGGCGCCCTCAATTTCCAAATGATAATCGTGTTTTTTTTGCATGTAACATTGCTTGTCCCTAATACTAATCACCTGTGTGAAATTGCAAGGCTTAAATCGAATTCCTTCATATAGAAAATCACACTTTTGTTATAGAAATCCGGATCCGGTTTTTTTGTTACTACACGTATCCCGATGGACGTAAAATACTACACATAAATGTTTTTACTGCATCATCAAAACGAAAAAAAAATCCAATTCATCTCAAAATTCGGAATGGTGGCATTTTAGGTTACTATCTTTAGTTCTAGTTGACTATTTTTTCATTATTACAACAAAAAACTTAATATTTCGAAATCTTCTGATCAACTTTAGCTATAAAGATTTTTATAAATAATGGAAAATGTCTTTACGGATGCTGTTATTTTACACAATGCTTTAGTTTGAAATGTTATGCAGAAACGGTGTGTTTCTATCGCTATCTTGAAAAGTGGCATAACAGAGTTGGGTTTCGCTTACCTTCAAACAATTGCGTATTCTCCAGATTGACAAAAGTTATCGTGATTGGGTAATTGTACTGGTCCTTATCTTGAATTTTGACATCAATTGTATAAATTACGACACGATTTCATGCTTAAAACCAGCAATTTCCGAGTGTTACACTTTAATTGAAGACGCCCTGTAATTGCACACTGCTTGATTGATCAGTCTCTTCCCCGAACTATCACCATGACTTAGTCCACAATTAACAACTTAACGAACTGTGTCCTTACCTGACAGCAAAGGTATCTAAACGCAGATTTAAAAAGATTTTTGTTACAAAGTTTTTCACAGGCCCAGTCATAAATTTTACAAAAAAACATTTTGGTGATTTCATGCATCTACATTTTCAATAGTACTGGTATTAAATGTCAATTAGCATCACTATAAACACGTACATGGCCACCCCTGGCATGAATCAGTGTGTCAAGATGTCGCGGTACAAAATACTGTCCACAAGGTTGTTTATATGATGTAGCATGGCAGAGGCTTCCCACTCAATCTGTCAGACCTGAGATAACGTCCTTTAGATGTTTGAGGACGATGGTCCCTGTAAGTGATGCTTCGTCCTACAGGCAATCCCGCATCTCGATATGGGTTCAAATTAGGGGAGCAGCAGGCCATTGTATCTGTTCCACCCCTTCTGCCTCAAGAATTGTCTCATTACAGGCGCCCTGTGCGGCGTGAAAACTTGCGTCTTGCCAAAATTGTTCGCATAAACGCCTTCTTGCCTGTGGCAGACAGTGGGTTTTCCAGAATTCCCATGCAGTGGTACACGACGGCGTTTCATGTTTCCATCTGGCAACTCCAGTGACGTTTTTCCTCCATAATTACTACCGGCCCATACCATCACTGAGCGACCATCATCTTGAGTCGATTACTGAATACAGTCATCTCGAAAGTTCTCAACACGTAATCGACGAACCCTTTGTCTCCATGGTCAAGGATCCATAGCTGTAGCAACATTTCGCCATTATCTGAGCGGTAATCCTTTCTGTCTCCGTAGCCCTAACGAAGTCGATGAACCTTGGTGAACGGTTGGGCATGGACATTTGGGTCATTCGTCTGCTGGGTCATGTTGAAGCCATCTCCGATCTACAGTTTGGAGTGAACTTTCATGATTGCATAGTGTCTCCTCCATAACGACGAAGAAACGGCTTGTTGGCCATTTTCCGGCTCTACGCACCGATTAGCAATCGGGCGATCATCTCGTCTGGTATTCACCGTGGTCGCCCTTAATCGGCACAGATTAAGAGGTCGGCGATCATCTCGTCTGTAGTCAATCGTGGTCGCCCTGAAGATTTCGTGGCCTCGGTGACCCATGCACCTCTCGATGATGTCTAGGATTTTACAGATCGTACACTGCGATATCCCGAGGAAATTAAGCGACTCTGGGCTGAATTGTTCAATTGTGCCCTTCCTCTGGCTTGTTTGAACCATAAGAAAATTTTTTTTAAATTTGATTATAAATTCCTTCATTATAGCTAGGAAGCCAAAATGGCTTCCGAATACTCTAAGAGGCTATATAAAATTGAGGATAGCTGCTGTGTCTACCCTAGTACTGTGTATGTGTATATCACGGCATAAGTCACTCAGATCGAATGTAACCAATATCATTAGGTAATGCGAAGAATCGATACATGTAAGATGCATCCAAGATGGGTAGCCAATGTGTGTCTGGAAATGGCACATACTAAGCGGCGAAAAAACCCGATTACTAATAGTCTAGAGATATATGTTTCTTTGTTTTTGGTAGGTTTGGGGTGTCCATTGGCATCCATTTTGGGATATTTTATGAATAACGACTCAATGACACTTAAGATAGACATACTGGGATTTGGAAGCGATAATCCAACTAAAAACCACAATACATGTATCTTTAGCCTACAGCGTGACTGAATTACTGAACTTACTGATTGAAATTTGCTGCCATATTGAACGCCTATCTTGGATGGCATCTTGCAGATATCAATCAATTCGATTATGTTATGATATTTAAATTGTTCTAAATCAGTTATAGTGATATACACAAACATGGCAGCTCTTGGTTTATATGTAAGTAATGAATTTTGCCATTTTGGAGCCATCTTGAACGGATTATTGATTTGATTGATTATCAAATTGTTGAAAGTTATTCCTAATGGTTTCAATGATTAATATTGATTGCTTGGTTGCTAAAGTATTGGCATATACCAAGTTACCATTCTACGGTCAAAAGTAGATAAATATCGGATGCTTTGTTGTATCGGCGGCTATATTGAATCTCTTAATTAGGTGGTTAATGAATCATATTTTAATTGGTCACAATGGGTGTTTTGAGTGGACAGGCCAAACAGTTACAACTTTTGAGTAGCCTAATTAACATATGAGTTTTTAGGGTTTTGGTGGCCATTTTGAATTGTTGTGTTTCTTCGAAATTGCTCAAGGTTTTTTTTTTTGTCTGGCATCCATTTGATTCAGATTCAGGAGGAAAAACTGGTCTAGAAACCGTTGAAAAACATTATGTATATATGGTATAACAAAGTCATATAGTCTGTAGCCTGGACTATATCAAATTACCCAGAATAACAATTACTATCTCGATTAAGGCCATTATCTTGAATATGAGTAAGGTGAAACAATACACTTCCACAATCCCCATGGCAACTTGAAATCTTTCGTTTGGTTTTGAATTCCATAGCAATTTCACCAAACACCCTATGTCATGCGTGGAAACAATGCCACTTTTCAGGTCTGCTAACTTACCAATTGGCAGTCTTTCATATTTTTGATTGTGATGTACCGATAACCAGAATTCCACCCTCTCCGCGTCCATGGCGTGTATTCTCTCGACATCTTCAGCAACAAAGTGAAGCAGCAATTTATCTCCTTTCTCCAAAGCTAGAGAACACCCCTTTACACGAAATGATTCCTTTACTTCTGCATATTTCGGCAATGGCGACTCACTCGAGAGTTTGGCAATGTCTGTTTGTGGCAATGGATTTTCAGCATTGCCATCATATTTGACTTGGAGACAAGGTCCCGGTGGTTCAGGTATTTCAGGTTCAGGTTCAGGTGGCGGGTCTGGGAAGCGAGGTCTCTGGCCCTTCGAGCCAGCCGAGGAAGGTGGCCCTGGTCGCCTTATAGACATGGCGATGTGTGGAACCACGTTCCTATACAAATCAGTACAGATATCTTATTTTACGTATATTCTACAGGCATACAATGCGGAAATAAATGAACCGTTGAACAGTTTGGTTTTGACAATGATAACAGGGTCGAAGTGTACGCTATGTTATGATTATTTGTTTTTCACTGACATGCTGTATGGTGGCATTTACTTAGGGAAATCCCGGTCCCAGCTACATAAAAACTCAAGTCTCCCGGTCCCAGCTACATAAAAACTCAAGTCTGTGATACTGTTATTAATCTCATTTAAAGAGACATGAGGAGATTTCCAGAAGAAGCGCCCCATTTTTTTCGAATTCGGGGTTTTTGCATATTTGGAATGCTTTCCAATGTATTAGATCACACCTGAAGTGAATAAGCCGAATACGCCGTCTTTATGTAATAATATGATGATTTAGTACTTTCTGTCGTACACGACAGAAAGTCAAAGCACGGTGTTCTATGGGGACAATTACGATAGCAAGCCAAGTTCAAAACAAGGTTTGCTGTTTTCTTTTGTACTTGTTTGTCCAATAAACCTTCGGAACGTTCTTGGTAGGGTAGTCTTACAATCGATCCTGTGCAATTTGAGAGAAATTTGTAGCTTAAAAAATCTCCTCCTGTCACTTTAATCGTTTGTTAAAATTTTCATAAAACTTCTCTACTTGTAGGGAGAAATCCCTGCTCCGCAGTACGTGGTAAATTAGGCAATAGGCATATCAGTCACATTGTAATATCTTATAGGTTGCCTATTAGGAAGAGTTTCAAATACTGAAAACCCCACCTTCCGTTTAGTTTCTTCCTCCCTTTATTATACATTGTTGCACGGTTGCGCACAAACAAAGTTTTGTTATATCTCCAGAATATGTTTCCCGCTTCTTTTGTTCTCAATTGTACCTATTACAAGTTCTGATCTTCCACTACCCTACTACCATATACAACCCAAAATGGGACTCTTATACTTGAACTCTGAAGTGGAATAACTCAAGAAAATTAACCCCCCCCCCCCACTATATGAAAGTAAGAAATGACTAAAAAAAAAGAAAAATGGCTTGTCATGTGAAGGTCACTTTGTCACCCTGTTCAATGAGCACAATTTTCTGGCCCTTTTCTTCTCTTCTAACTTGTCAGAATGATTTTAATCACCGAGAGAGAGAGACTTGCCACTGATTAATTGCTTTCGATCAAGTTTTCACACTATAAATACCGTTTAGGTGTTAATCGATTTTCTAACTGCAAGAAAGTGAAAAGTCACTCTTATCTAAATAGCTGTCTGAGTTGACCTATCCAAATTCCTAGAAAATACTCTAAACGAGTGAATAAGGATTGGTCACTCAGACAACTCGACAACTTTCTCTTTTACATTTTAAGAGTAAACCGAGTTTATGAAAAAAAAACTTTTTTTCGAAAAAGGTGCATCAAGCGAAAAACACCGTTACCGATTGACAAAACGGTCTTTATCGATAAACTGAGTTTGCACCGATTTAGATTAAAAAATGGTGCAAATTATTGATGAGGTCAATAGTTGACTGTCTAAAATACTTAGTTACCGATGTAGAGGGCACAGAAGGTCACGTCATTGCATTCAATGGGGCTTGACCTTGTTTCCCCCTCTTTATTAAGCAAAGCATTTGAGCCATCTCAAATTATTCCTGATTGTGATCTTATGAGGCCCCACAATAATTGCAACATTGTTTTTATTTCCCAAATCGGAGCAACTTAAAAATTTGACCCCTGTACAAATGAATTGAGGTCTTTATCGTAACTCTTAAACTTTACGTTTAAGATAGTACAAATAACTAACCTTTCCTGAATCCTGTGGTTAGACAAATAACTTGGTATACTTTTCAGCACGATCGGATCAATTTAACAAAATTGACCCCCGTGTACCAACTTTTGTCTTGCCCCACCCCCCTCCTTAAGGCACAATTTCCTGCACTTAAGAATCACGTTTCAGGGTTGCCTGTCAGTTGTCTACATACAGGGGCGTCCCCAGAACATTTTAATGGGGGGGGTGTTGAGGTTTGTGTTGCCGAAAAATCATGGGCCGGATTCGAGAATTATCAATTTTTACGGCTCGCAGCGCTAGCCAGAGGTAGACCCAAATTTTTTTTTCCAATCGGTTTCGAAATTCTTGAAGGGGGGAGTGGTCCACCACACAAACCGGCAACCAGTCATTACCCAGTATGAAACAAAACAAACACATACGATTATTCAGCCCATCAATCCAGTTGCGCAGACCACTATACCCTTTTCGCCGGCAAGTCTCAACATTTTGCCGACAGAATTTTGTGAATGGGGGGTGTGACACCCCCCACACCCCCCCCCCCCCCTCGAGGACGGCCCTTGTCTAATATTTAATCATCAAACCTTTTGTACTTGAGATGTGTTACAAATGCTGCTGCTACGGGTGGATAGTAGAAGTGGGTCATAGTATTAAAAGGATGGTTGAATAATTTTGTGTTTTAATAGTGTGGTCAATTAAAAGAAATAGTGATGGTAACCCAGAACAGAGAAAAAATGGTATTAGGACTGAAATGTACACAGAATGCACGAATATACACTATTGCAACATATCTAAAATCCGCATATAAATCCGCTTTGGGGAATTGTTTTAATAAGAGGACACTGATTTGTACATGTACAGGGTCAAATCATAAACGTCTTAGAATTGGGTTGAAATGCAGACCATATAGTTGTTATGTCCCCACTGGATTAAGAAAAGGTACTGCATGGCTTGCCCCCTTTTATGACTGCGTTGAAAAACAGATCCAATAGTAGGTTTCAGGTCATGCTTCTGCGGTAAAGATTCTCTGATGCTCCGATTTTCTTCATTATCATGCGTGAGGTTCGATACGCGATAATATCGGATCTTACGCATGATAATCGATTAAAATTGGTGATTTGCCCCAATATTTATTGGTCTCGTTATGAGTTTTAAAATATTGGATCGCCTGGTCTCGCCAATATTTTTGCAACTCATAGCTCGCCCATACATTTGGGCTGAATCAATCAATTTATTCCAAAGTTTAGTCAGTTACGAATACTACTTTAACGATGGGGGGAGTGCAACAATACTGCCGTCGACTGGACGCTCACAAGGTCATTCTGACACTCTGTTAATTGTGTAGATAAGGCACACTTACCTTTTCTTATCAGTGAGGACATTAAACAATATGGTTGTCATGAATTTGAACATAATTCTATTACTTTGTAATTTCACCCTATACAATCTTGGCCCTGCACCCCCCCCCCCAAAAAAATCCCCAAAGCGGACTTCAGCGGCTTTTGGATATGTTAGTGATTATTCTCTTTGATGGCCATCTGTACAGAAACATCTCCGGTGAAAATGCAAATGACCACACTATATGTTAAAGGTGCTGGTTCCGATTTGAGTCTATGTGTTGTCTACTTGATATTAGAGCCTGACACCTTGCACATACTCACCATCAAGTACCGTGGAAAAACAAAATTGCTGTTTCGATGGTGGATAGGCAATAATGCATATTGCAAAGCCTTATTCACTACTGTGCTAATACTGATGGTTTAACTCATTAAAACCGGCGTTTTATGTTTATATCTGGGAATCTGATGGATTTGGGGCTCTAAATTTCAGGACAACAATGAGCAACACCAATACCAGGCTTTTCATCTGATTCAAAATAATACTTACTTCGGTAAAAATAAGGGGCCGGTTCCCAAAGCGGACGGTACACGCACGTTTAAGATCTTTGTCCTTCCGAGTTCATTCCATCCGCTTTTACTCTCATCATTACTTTTTTTCACCATTTGTCTTGATACTTGTTTATAGCGTACTCACTCTTCTTTAGACAGGGCCTTTACAGGTCACGTCTATTGTACTGTCGCGTTCTTTCTTTCTGACGGACCACTTTTGTCGCCCACTTCACCTCTTTACCTCAAAGGACAGATTTGGAACCAACCTTGACCACAGTAATGGTAGATCGTTCCCGCAGGTACCATACAACTTTGGCCCCATCTGACTTTGACCGGCCACAGGGTCAAATAGTAATTTAAGTGTCAAACATATCTTCTTTTATCAGGATTAAAAAATGGGGCCGATTTCAACCAAGGGATTGCTTCAGGGATAAGGAGTCAAAGAGTATTAAGGATGTTATGTTCCGTTATGAAACCCAAACTTTGTGAAAAATATCAAAAAATTTGTGTACTTACAATTACATAGCAAGAGCAACCTCGTTTGCGCACATGCATTGTTACCACGCAGGGTATTTGCCGCCGCGAACCCCCCCGTCCAGTTTGGGGGTCAAAGGCATTAAAGGGTCACTTCGCAAAACACCAAAACTACTAAAATATGTCTTTTTATCTCAAAATGTAACCATAGGAGAGTGACAATCTTCAGGTATGCATTAATGTTATCTGGTGTATGCAAGTTTTTTGATTTCTGGGGTCAAATGTCATTGAGATCATTTGTTAAACGGGAACAATGCTTGTTTCCCGGTGTACAGAGGTTTTTTAAATCGGGGTGACCAAGGCATTGATGGCCGTCAATAGGCGTCTAACTTTTGTAAATGAACTTGTAAAAAAACACCAATTGCCCGATATTGTGCATCCAAAGACAGGTAAAGTTCCGTTTCTACTTGCCTGCAGTGATTGTAACATTAATGGTAGGAGAGGTATATGTTAGTCTCAACCAAAGGTCGGTTCAGCTTCACAAATCTTCAACAAGCTCCGATTTGAGATGAAAAATGTGATTGATCTGGGGAAAACCGTTGCATTGGTGCCCGGACAGTTTTGAAAAATAAGAAGAAAAATACTTTAAAAATCTGTTGATGTTGTACTTTATTTTTTGTCAGATTGTATAGGCATAAACTTTTTGATATGTGTATCATCGAGTAGACAGAAGAGTAAAAAGTTACTGGAACTTTATATTTCCAACCTTTGCAATGATAGTCAAAACTCAAATAATAATTGTGCACCATGTGCGGGTGTTCCCAGATATTCGCATCACAAATTTGTTCAGGAATAATCCTTTGGGGACATAGTAAAAGAGAACAAGACAGTGACACCATCCGTGACCCAGGGGTCGTGTTATAGAGTGCAAAGGTCAATTCACTGACAAAAAGAGTATTTCAAAAACACCGCTGGGATCCAGCTTGAAACTCAAAATGATCTCATAACGTTGTTACGACGCAAAATTCATTTGACATGTGACCCATGTCAATTTAAAGGTCAAAGGTCAAGACCACCGACATGGTCTCTCGTATATTCTCTCGAATACTAGTTATAATTTTTGGACTTCTTTTAAATTTGTGTAATTTTTTGACAAAATCTTGGGAGGCAGGCGCTGCCCCTACCGCCCCCGGCTGGGTAGCTGGTGTTTTGTTCAGACTGTGGTATTAGTGGAGGGGCCTATGTAAAATTTGGTGAAAGTCGTGTTAATTGTTGGCAACCCTTACAAGTATACTACTGGGTCTACTATTCAGAAAATCGATGTGCCATTTTTTCTGTTGACCTTAGTGGACTGAAACAAGGGTCAAAAGGTCAAACTGGTCATACATCGTCCAAAGGATATCGACCTTGGTACAAAATGGGGCAAATTTCACAAGGAAATTGTATATGATATTTATTGTTATTGACCTTCAGTTTTGTGTAATATGAAAATACCTCATTAGAGACAATAATAGCATTAAAATTGCTTTATGCAGGCCAGCCTGTCAAAAACAAGAGTTAGGTCTCAAGTTCTGGCACAATGTAGTCATCGGTTAAACCCTCTACTATGCTTAAAATGTAGAATGAACCCTACACAATCCCATTATTCTTGCTATTAGCCTAATACCAGTGGCGGATTTAAGAGTCAGCAGTGTCAGCAGCTGCTGGAAGGGCCATCCATAAAGATTGCTCTCAGGGCCTTCGATAAACTAATTTAGTTGCACTAAAGTGCGATATTGCGTTGCTTCTTGACCCTAAAGGGGATCCACTTTACGCTCCTGACAGGGCCTTTTCCTTAAATCCGCAATGTAATACCATGGGTAAGTAAAGTAAGTTGGTTGTAAAAATGTGCAAGAGAAATGATCGATGTATACCAATACCATGGAACGCCAATCTCGGTATTACCGTGAAGGAAACACGAGTATCCACTCCGAGACAACCGGATGTTATACTTTAATCTTAGTCTCAGTCCATGATGTTTTCATTATACGATCCCATCTAGAGACCCTGGATAGTTTGTCTAACGCAAGATCAAGTTATCAACCTATTACGGGTCGGGGGGGGTCTCAGTTGGTTTGCGGTAGGATTGACCCCGGAAGTTAGTACCATAACTACACCATTTTGGCAAAAAAGGGACCCAAGTTACCAGGATGCAAATGTGGGCCACTTTAATGCAAATTTATGTCCTTTTCCTCAAATGTGGAACAATTTTACTTAGATTGAGAAAATTGGACTAATTTTCCCAACAATTTTTGAAAATGGGTTTAAGATGAGACATATTGAAAAATGACCATTGTTTATATCCAAAAAATTGGCATTGAAAAAAGGGGTCATGATATACTGTCCAGAAGGCTAACTATGAGAACTGATGGTCTGTGGCAAGTCACCGCTATGGTAATTTTGTGCAGGTTAAAGTAAATGAATTGTATTCCACCGTTAGTAAAAAATGTCCACAAAAAAATTGCCAGATTTTCTTTTTTCAGAAAAAAAGGATGCCATAGTTGATAGAGATTATAACTCAAATCTCAATTTAGCTTCTTTGTTTGATGAACCTGTTTTCATTGGACATTGATCATTATTTCCATGGTTCTTAGTGTAGTTAGTCAGGAGGAATGTGGTGCAGGATGGAAATGGCAGTACAGACTTTTCTATTGACTCGGATTTTGTTAATGGCGCCACCTAAGCAATATTCTGGGGGTGTGCAAATTTCGGCAGTGCATTTTCTAGAATCAATATGGCGCTGCCACTCTCAAATTCATTCAAATGGACCATAATTTATTGATCTATATCAGGTTTTAAACCCGAGGAATTTGAAAGGTTTTGAGTGATTTTATCACAACATACCTCACATTCCAATATGGCCACCCGAAATCCAATATGCACGAAATCATCCAATTGACCAAAAATCATCACAGTATTTGTGATAGAGGAAGAATTATAGGCTCTATACCAGTAGGAACTCAGACTTGGCATTCGATGTGTGTTAAATGCTTACCAATCAAGATGGCAGCCAATATGACTGCCTTTCAAAATTTTAAACCTCAATTGTCATATGATCATAATGATGGCCGCCATTTTGAATTTTAAGATGTTGTCAAACAAAAATACCAACTACGAGTTTGTGATGTTCAAGACAAGATTTCTCATTTTAATTTAAACTTTAATCATGAGTTTGGATGTATACTAAATAATACCGATGTTATCGTAATTTATAGGTTTAAAGAAGCTAAAAGGCAACCATATTGGCTCATCTTCAAATTTGCATGTTAACGAAACAAAAATGCCAGATAAGGAGGTCAAATTGTCAAATACTTTCCCCATACCCGTCATTACACTTATTAATAATTAATAGTGATGACTATACCTTAATATAGATATATATAGGTTTTAAGATCTTTAAAGCGGCCATATACTGGATGACAATTGAGATCAAAAAAATGTCGATTACAGAGAAATGAAATAGGGTTTTTAGTGACCAAATACATATATCGCATAAGTGTAAGCATAAACATGACTATACACACTAGATACAAGGCTTTACACTGCCAAAATGTGGAAAACAATGGACATGTCTGGAGCAGTTGTAAATGCATTCTGGAGGTGTTAAAATAACATACAGATTGTGTCCAATGTAACAGATTTTTAGTAGAGTAGATATGTGCAATATTTTGGGGGAATGTGACTTGTGAAAAAGCATGAAATTTCCTCATATTTAGGGATGCATAAGAAAGATATTAGCTATAGGGGCAGCGCAGATTTTTCGTTGATGAACATGGCGGCAATTTTTCAAAAAATGGCTGCCATACTGCGTTATCTCTCGCTTTGAGATTTAGTCGAGAAATACTGGCTTTTAGGATTCAAGCATAGGCATGTGTGAGGTACATGGATGGTATTTATAAAGAAATTGTGACAAATGGTCATTGCAGGTTTATCCTATGGCCTAAGACGGACATTTTCAAAATGGCCGCCATTAACAGATATTTTACATATTTGCATTAAATAAATATGTAGATCTTTTTTCATACATCAATAAAGTGAAAACATTTAGTTTTAATTGAGTCTTTCAATTGTTGCATGACAACAGTGTGGGCATTTCAAGATGGCCACATATTACCTTTTATAGTCTTTTGTAAACTTACCTTTGGGTATAGAGTCATAAAGTCTGCACACAGGGTGGATGCTAAGAATGGATTTTAATTCATTTGGGTCTTCTGATATAACAGTGGTTTTCACTACACATAGCGACCCTGATTATGCATGGTTTATAGTGTAGAGATCCGTCATCTTACGTAGGTGATGAAAACGGTATTTGGTAATAACCTACATAAAAAAATCACCAAGCAAACCATACCAAGTGGTTGCCCAGACGTCATTTTTTAACGGCATGTTTTTTTTTCAAACTGAATGGACCATTTGATCGAACTAGAGGGCAACATTATGGTACAACAGTCCAGCAAATGGATTGGGGCAGAAGTTCTAGGCCCTACCAAAAAAAGGAAACTAGAGCGCTTTGTAGTCTTGATGTATAAGCGTACCAGCACCAGAGTGCGTCATCAGGCTCGGATGGAACTCTTAATACCCTGAAAGGTAGAGCAAAAGATGTTCTCTCCTCCCATGAAGGCAGCACTCACTGAGCATTCGAGAGTACCACCTATCCAGTCGGTTACTGTTGGGCGCAAATGATGATTGCATCTCCTGAGCCTCCATGTCCAAGTGAATGGGATGGCACTAGAAATGAAATAGTATGGGAAAATCGTATGGCCAACCTTCCAGAAGTAGAAAAGTTGCCAAAAACATCAAGTTGTGGTGGCAAGGAGGGTTTCAGATGGCTCTTCGGTGCAGACTGTAGCAGACTTGAAAAAACGTGCCACCCCATCAAAACAAGTCATCTGCTTGCTAGATGTGCACTTATGCTTTACCTCAGATGCCTGACTACACTTCTCTGTAAGAATTTCTAACGAACATCTTATCTGAGACCCTTGATGAGCATGCTGCACTCGTCAGTCCAACTTTAGTTCTTCCTTACGCCGCCAAGACGGACCACTTTTCTAAAGTTGACTGATCTGTATTGCAACTGTCTTTGGCTAGCCTTGCCGCTCTCAGTATCCTGTCCAAATGGGGATTATTCAGACCCTGTCGTGCTGTGGAGTTTGTCTTTACAGGATGGGTTGTTTCCCTCACACATGCACATGAGCTTCACAAGATCAGTGTTTAATACATCAACTTCCTTCGTTCTGCATTTTCCACCGCATAATTGAACCAGTTGCTCATAGTATATCCAGCATTCACTTTTCATCGCTAACCAACACGACCTTTTCATGATAGTCGTTTAGCTCAGCTTAGCAATTTCTAGCGTGAGTGAAACATATGCTCGATTAGTATATACCATATGAAGTCCCAAAGTCTTGACTATACAGTTTTTGCAGAATGTTTCCCAACAAGATCAAGATTTGCGTAACAATCTACCGATACACCTGCCAGTCTAGATTGACCTCTTACCAGGTTAACAACTTCCTGTTTCAGAGATGTATTTCTCAAGCTCTCCAAGCATGCATGTTCATTTGTAATCCCACAGCTGAAGAAATCCAGCTTGGACACCACCATCCTCTCAAATTATCGGCCTATATCCATTATTTTGTGGAAAGGTGATTGGAAGACTAGTAAATCAGTTGTAGACTTATCCTCACGAAGAATGATACCCCGATATTAAGGCAGTCCGCATACGTCAATTTCACAGGACGGATGACCCTGCACATATTACAGGGCTAGAATGTCATCTTGATTGCTCTTGAAAAACGAAAAGAAGCTGTGTATGTCATGGGACTTCATTGTCCTGTCGACAACTAGACCCAAAAGCTTCACCCGTCCTAATGGAAAGGCTATGGAATGACTGAAAAAGCATTAAGCTGGTTCTTTTTCTACCTAGATAACAGAAATCAATCTATTAGCGGTCAAAAGTGCTTCATCAGATCCTGTGGTGGTAGATGGCGGAGTTTCCAAGAGTTTGTACTCGATTTATTGACTTATCTGGTCATATGCCTCATGAAGTCAATCGGTGTTTTTACGCCATGACACATAGCTTATCTGTCTTTCCTCCCTTGGACGTGTGGTGACACGCCTATAAATAAGTTGGAATCATACATTGCAGTATCAGTTCTGGTTGTAATCTCCAAACAGCTGATATTAATACAGAAGGCAGATAATATTGTGCTGGCGATTCGGCTGGTGTAACTCTCAGCCATCCATGATCATTGTCAATTCAGTTTTGTTCATTCGCAAGATTGATGAAGCACGGAAACTGGGTGTCATCTTAGACTCATTACTAAGAATGAAAGATATGTGAGGGCGAGTTGGTGTAGCCGTCGAGTCGCTCACCTTCACCAAGGCGGCCTGGGTTCGATTCCCTGTTGAGCCAGTGTCGTTCGTGAATTTGGTTGCCCGATCCATCAGCGTCCACTAGCCGGTTTTATCCGAGCACTTGGTTTCATCCTTGAATTTTAAATGGACTCTTCCCATTAATCTTTCCGTGTTTTGGGAGGCGATCCTTGAATTTAATGCACCCTGCACTATTGGGTTCTGCATGGGAATGCGCATGTTTAAAAAAAACCATGATAAACCTTATGCAACGTAATGATGTGACCAATAAATGGTTAGAGCCTTATTGGCTCTACGAAAAAAAAAACCTTATGAAGGCAACCTCGCGCATCAATAAGGAAAATTGGAGTTAATTTGTGACCGTAGTATCTTGTGACATTCAAGGATGGATGGATTCTGCGAACTCCTTGCTCGATGGTCTCCAAGAAAGAGAACTGACCAGAACTGATCAAAATCGTTGTCAAGAAAGAACATATCTGCATTGAGCTTTCAATTAAATACCTCGGCTTAGTTCAATCAATAAGTATTTTCAAGTCGCATCTCGAGGACTTCTTTTTACACAACATTTTGGCATGGATACGATCCATTAAGATAATCTTGATTGGAGTTCAATGCATTACTAGGATATTGTGAACTTTCTCGTCTTTCGTATTCTTTATCTTCCTCCACTCAGGCTTTGTCTAGGATAGTTGTTTTCATCAGAGTAGGTAGGGTTGGGACATCTGAATAGGAAAGATCAAGATTTACCCAATTTTGCTGCTGTACCTACACACAGATCCTCACATGACGATTCAGATGTATCCCCATAATTATGTCCTTAGTATGGGGGCAACTGGGCTGTTCTTTCTCTTCTATCTCTTGTCACAAGTCAGTATACTGTTTAAATTTCTACTTGAAATATTTTCTATTCTCTTTAATTATTCTTAAATTTTTTTTGGTAATGATTGTATTATTATTATGCTTAGTTGTTTTAACATTAGAAGTTTATTGAATTGTATTTGTGGCTGATAAATTGATATACTTGTTTTAAATATGTGACATGCCTTGAGGCCTCTGCATTAGGCATTATATCACGTTGTTGTTAGTATAATAAGCATGAATAGCCACAATTTTATTGAAAGAAAGACTATGAAGATAATCAATTTAGTAAGTTCTGATATCACGCTTTTGACTACTAATTTGTATTGCTGAAGACTTGTACGGCCAAAATGGAGAAGATTGCTGGTTTTTTTGTCAAATCTTAAAAAACGCGTTTTTTTGACAATTGCACAATTAAGCCAACTGATGAACTGGGTAGCCATGATTGATCTCATATTACCAAAAAGGCTGCATGCACCTGAAGTTAGCTGATTTGGGTAATTCCTTTAGTGAATCTTTCTGTGTTGGAATAGTTATTAATCCTGCATTGGGTACAGAATCAGCGTATATAACATCACATTCATTGGTGCTTTTACAACAAAATAGCAATGCTGTTGGCATTAGCAATAAACTTTCCGCAATAAAAACCCTATTACACATATAATAATAATGGATAAGATCGTAACCCCAAACAAGGGATTCAGTGCATACGATTATGTAAAACACTGGTTTAAAGACAGAATGCTCCATTGTTTTCATGTGATCACAGCCCTTTCACAGGTATACCTTTATTGTGCAATGGGTAGCCCTAGCATTTGAGACCATACACCGCTATGATTATAGTAACAAATTATACTCTTGGAACAACGCCCCACCCCCCACAACCCCACCCCATTTTGGAAAATTGTTCAAAATCTTTTGTTTGAAACTAACTTAACAAAAAACGATTCTTTAAATATGTCTTGAGTTTTTTCAGTCTACAAGGTGATAGATTTTCTTTTTTTGTTTTTTTTTTTTTAAAGTAAGACAATGTGACTATTTTAAATGTCTGCACACTTTTATCAATTGCCTAGTTTTTTGTGCATTGCTGTGCCACATAAATGTCTGGCATTAGTAACATCCAAAAATTTGTATTGATTGCCTATTTACAGGCTTTATTTTGGCATTGTGTGTGACAAAAATATGCTTTGGTAGAAAAAAAAAAAATAGGGCATATTCAGGTCGATGAAAAATTGGTAAAATAAGGGAATGGCAGCATTTGGAAAAAACCGAGCCATTTTTTAATGGTCACCATTTTTGTTATCGAAACAAATTTGTAATAGTACCCATTAATAAATTTCTATCTTAGGCATTACTGTGGGCTACAAATCAGTTTTTGATACCCCAAAACAAACAAACAAAACACATTCAGTTCATCAAATGAGCTAAAATACAGAAATGGCGCATTTTGGAAAAGGTCGCCATTTTTGTTCCACGAAATCTGCGATGCCGCTCTAGCCCAGAATCCCTCTTATAACATGCCCCCTCTGTCCAAATTTTAGGCTTTTATCCCAAGTGCACAATTCTGCACATCTCTACTCTATACTATTTGACACCTGAAACATGTTTGTATGTGTTTAGGATAATTCTGCATAGCATAAATATGTATACTGGAGGACGTAAGATCATTTTAATGATAACGAAGCGCATATTTGACTTTTGAGCAGCCATATTGGATTTTTGGGCAATGTAATGACCAAATTACATTATTAACACTTCATCGTGCGTAACAACACGGAGTACCGCAAAGAAATTGTCTCTATCAAAAAATACTTAAGGATTTTTATGTTGGATTTTGAAAATGGAAGCAGCCATATTGGATTTTCAAAAACGGCACTGCACCAAATTTGACAACCTTCAAAAATATGGCTTAGGTACTAATAAACTAAAACTTCGATATAAAAAGTCTGTACTCCATTTCCATCCTTCAGGCTGTGTGCACAAACTTCCACCTGACTAAAGCTTAGTGTGTGTGCAATTAACTCAGGGCCAATAGCCCCTAAGTAATGATCTAAGTGTTACAGAACCCAATTCAAAAATACCTAAGCTTATGAGTTTTGTTCATGAACGTGGGCACGTGGCAGTATGGAGATCAGCAGCAGGTCACCGTCGCACCCCCCCACCCAACACACCACACAACACAAATCCCAAAAAAGGGGCAAAAGGTCCACCTATTTGTTGATTTTGTCCATAAATGTCCAAAAGTTAGAGAAGTTGACAAGAAAGTCACTTATTAATGTACTGAGATGTTTAAAAAAAGGGCCATTTTAGGGGGGTGAGTCTGCTTTTACCAAAAAGTCCACATTTTCAAAGGCCCACCACCCCTAAAACAAGGAAGTTTTAAAAAGTACCCTAAACAAGTACAAGTAATTTGATTGGTCTAAAAGGCACCCCTAAACAAGTATGGTAAGTGTAATATCCTTCCCTTAATCAAGAAGATTGGACAATATTTGGGACCCCTAGCAAGTAGAAATTGTGTCTTTGTAGGCTATTGGAAGAGTTTCATTTACACAAAAAGAGCCGAATACGATACAAACTCGAAATTTCCAAATCGTACAATAATGTATGTTAAAGTCCGGTTCAAGTGTGAAAAGTACACCCCTTTTTCAAATTTTCAGTGGTTTTTCTACCCTTTTTACGTATGGTCAGTGCACAACTTGAAAAATATCACCTTTTAGTGTTTCTTCGTCGCACATGTATCCCTTATCAAGAACAGTAACACCTCCCGGGCCCTGGATGGAAAGAAAATTAAAAATAACAAATGTGGCTGACTGAAAAGATAATAGTAACACGAACTTTGGACTTTGTAGTGCAAATCGTGGTTGTTTCACGGTTACAACAACGATTCATTACAATTAGATTGTTTAACCACGTCTTACCAAGGGGGGTGGTCCCCCAGGCACTTTGCTTCGCGTCCGCTAAATGCAAAAGCTTTCGTAAAAATGCTTATGGGAAATCGTTCTCTCATCCTTTCTGGTCATTTTTTTAGGCGCGAAAATATTGTTTGGGGTTAGGGATGCCTTCAAAGTCGAAGGGTAAAGGGGAGGGTGCCACTACAGATATTTTATGGTACAATTTTTAAAATATTATATACAATATGGGCTTCTAAAAGCTATGTTTATTAAAACTAGGTCAATTGCCATCATTAGAGCTGAAAACCCAAATGAAAATCGCGTATCCTACGATTTTTAGCGCAAAATTGGATTGTTGCCTATTTTGTTGGTACAATGACTTATGATGTCATTGTGATGCCATACTAGGTATGTTGATACTATTTTGGTATCAATGGAAAGATGGAGTTACCAAAACTATCCAACTGGTATCAAACTCATAAGCATCGGGTGCTCTATAATGAATTCTGCGCAGGGGGTGGTAACCACCCCCTCCCCACCCCCCCCTTGTAAACCGTGTTACAAAAAAGGCATGGTAAGACAAGGGATATAGGAAACATAAACCATTTTTCTGACATTTTCATGAAACAATTTAGTTTCTTTAGCCATGGGCATTAATAGCAAGTAAAATGGGGTTGTGTAGGGTTTCACTCTACAGTGTGCACAAACATGAGGCCTCACTCTTGCTTTGGAAGGATTCACCCGATTGGGTTTGAATAAGGCAAATTTATGTCTCTAATTAGATTATTTGCATAATAACAACAAACACAAAGCTCAAGTAACAAAAATAATACCATATACAAGATTCCTTGTAAAATTTGCCATATTTTGATACCAAGGTCGATATATTTGGACGAGTATGAACTATTTTGTATTGGACCTCGGGTCAGGGGTCACTAACGGTCAACCGGAAAAAATGGCAACATCGTTTTTATGATTGTCAGACCCAGTAGAATACATTTATAATGGTTGCAACCAATTAACATGAAACTTCATAAAATCACTCTCTTTGGAGAACATAGGCCCCTCCACATATGTCTTATGATTCCTTGATTATGACAAATAAATTTAGCCAACAACCCGTCATATTAATCCATGTAAGGGACATGACTAACATCCAGGTGACCCCCCCCCCACCATAATTCAAAGAAGATTGAAATCATTTCTTATGTATATCATTCACATGTATATTTTAATTTATAAGTGTTTTGACGAAAAATGTGAACCATTTGTCTTTTTTAGTTTTTGCCCCCCCCCCCACTACAAACTGACAAAATGGTTTTTGCCAAATGGAAAAAAACATGTAAAACCATGTTTTTTCCACTTGTGGCAAAAAAAAAATCTGGCAAAAACCTGCAAACTCTGGGAGCACATCCGCGGGGATTTTAGTTTGCCTATTAGGAAAGGCGATAGATATACAAATTGCTCACCCCAAGAAGTGGGACCATTTGAACAGCTAACCATTCAAGAGGTATAGTTCATAAGCCAAAAAAAAAAAAAGGAATTTGCAGGAAAGGGAAGAGCAGAGGGCAGCCGAGACAAGTTGCACAGGTGTGAAGAGGTTCTCTGTCCAAGTCGGAACTGGGAGAGTTGGAGGTGAGGATGATATCTTTAATGGTGTGGGACACGAAATCGGTGGAAGGTGCAAGAGATGATGTAGTTGAAAAACCAGCACAAAGCCAGCCAATGGTCAGACAGGCCCGAGCAGGGTCAAAGCAGCTCTGCACCTGACGCTATCAACATATTTTTATCGGGTGGGAGATTAAAAAAACACCCTGGATGGAAGGGGATGCACTCGTTGTTATTACTCTCCGTCATAATTCCTTTTCTCTGCGTAAACACTACGCCAGGCCTTCCAGACCAGACTAGAACCATGAAAAGCGTATTAAAGGAAATTCATAGTGTGTTGCATTACACGAAGCAACTTCGCAAGCGTATGTAGACGCCTATTTCAGAAAAGGAATGTGTGACAGCAACTATAATTCCTGAGCAGTCTTATGAAGTCATGGTTGAACAAGAGATTTAAGGAAGGAGAGACATTGTGGACGAAAGGTTGGTCCCGGGACCTTGATTTACGGGGGGGGGCGCTCTAACGACTGGGTTAGCTTTTAAGGGGTTGGGACAGCACGAAAAAGTCCAGGTAAATTGGGGATAAAATACTAGGCGATAATCTTGTAGATATTTGGACTTAAAACATAAAATTGGTGTTTGTATATGAAAGCCCTGGGGGTTGGAATTTCTGAGTGCTTGACATGGGATATCCGGTGAAATTGAGTATTTTTACAAAAATAAATAGTAGGGGAAATACATTTCCAGCGGATTTCAATTGAAGGGACCTGAATGTGTAGACTGCAAGTGCTGTAGCAAAATATATAACCTTGATTCATAAAAATGGATTGAATCAATCTAAAGAACATTAAAGGAGCTAAATTTTGATACTAAACATACCAAATTTGACCTTGAAATAACTGAAAGTGCGCATTTGAAAAATAAAATAATTAACATTGTGAAACATTCAGTGTACGAACCCCTTAACGAGGATGGACCTTGGTTCAATGGAGGGCGCTATATATAGCCGAGTCTTGCAATGCAAAGTTCGTTACTGTCATGGTTACAAACGGCGAACACGTAACTCTATACCATGAGGTTAATAAATACAGGAGGGACCATAAATTTTGTTGGTATGCGCGAACTTTCGTATTTTGCCATAGCCATATTGTGGAGTAAAGGAGCAAAAGACGACAGGCGCCATCCCTAAATCAATAATTTGCTCTTACAAAAAAAAGTACTACCAAACCACAAACAGGCAAAAAATTGAAAAAACCAAAAACCAAAAACAGACTAGATTTATTCTGACACTTTGTGGTTTATTTGCACTTCATAAAACTGAAAATTTTCATACACAAAATAAATTAATTTTCCATGGTACTCACATTTTGTATTTTTACTTTACAATGGGTTTTAAGACTACATTCACAATTACAAACATGTTCAAGTACTACATCTATGTCAGTGGGGTGCTGACTGATAATTGGTCATTTACAGAAAGCAACAAACTTCATAACATATTTCGACCTTTTCCAACCTAAAGTACCAAATAGTTTCATATATCAAAGGGGCAGAATTTATCTAACAAGTTAAAATGATTAAACTTGCTAAACATTTACACTAAGTGCAATTTACATGTTAAAAAAACCCTAAAAATTGTGTCTTCATGGTTTTAATTTGGATGCATTTTTAATATGCAGTAGGATACATAACGCAGACGATATGATTAAATCACCAATTGACAAGCTGTCCCTGAGTCGCATCTACAGGACGTTGAACTTCACTCAGCTAAGAAAACTCTGGACTTGTTACTTCCCAAATACTCACTGCTTAAGGTGTTTAAATGTCAAAATAAAATGTTATGAAATTTGATGGCTAATGCTAATCGAAATAACTGATGTGGGAATACCACTGAGGAGGTAAAAGATTTTGTACAGCTACTGATAAAAGTGTAATTTTCGCGAGTGTAATATTTCGCGTTCAGCAATTTTAACATTGTGCTGTTTTTAAATTCGCTCTTTTCAGCTATCCTACATAAGACCTACACACAAAATTAAACATTTCGGGGTTTTTTATTTAGCGCTAGCTCAGAATGCGCGAAAATTAATGGAGGGTGCGAAAATTACACTTTTACAGTATAGTACTATATTTGAAGTAGGAAAAAGATGGTCCTTCAGCAACTAATGGTTGGTTCATATAGGCCAGTGACTTGGTGTGTTCCGGCTTTGTAACATGAACTTTCTCTTAAACCCCTCCAATCTTCCTTGTGTGGTTAATTCCCCATGTTGGACTCAATGCATATTATTCAAATCTTAATAGAATAAACCAATTTAGTTTCATCCTTGACAATTCTGTCTTGATTCCAAACAAATCTATATGCAATACGATACCATTGTAAAATTCTCCCATGTACAATGTCAGTACTATTGTTCAATCAAATAGTTACCATGATCTGTCACCTGTCTTTCCAAATCATTCTTAGCACAAAGTCAACTCAGTTGACCCAGCGTAACATAAAGCAAACATAAACTAAATATATATTTTTGCTACAGTATCATGTATATAAATGTAGCACTTCCTTTTATCACAATAATGCGCATAATTCAAATAATGAAATTAAAAATCGAATTCCATTCTTGCAAGATATAACATAAAGCTTACATTTAACATGAGAACCTTTCAACAAAACCAAAAACTCCATCTACAAAAGGCGGTGTGTACCAGGCATACATTCTAAACTTCCAGGAGGGGTGTTACCAACCACCCTTCTAGTTTTTGCACCCTTCCGTATCCCCCTTTTTGGTACCAAAGATTTAATGTAATGTTTATCAAATTGCTGTTTTACACTACTCTCAGGCAAAAACAAGCATGAACTAGCATATAAGGTAGGTGTGGGCTGATCTTGAAGTGATGATTGGGGAGGGGGAACCCCCTACCTTAACCTAAGGATGTACACTACCCCAGAATTATGATGTTGTACTAAGGAGATGTTTGGTCGTCTTCTTTCCTTTGATAACAAATTGAGTACCAGCATGCCTAGTATAACATCAGAATGACATCATGCAGTTGCAAGCAAAGCAGGCAAAACTGTCATTCCCACAGCATCCAGAGTACAATAAGCAAAAAATTCAAGTTAGCACTATAAAGTTACCAAATATCAGATTTTCAAGCATTTTTGGATCTAACAATGGCAAATGACTTATTTCATATTTTATAAACACTGCCATACTATTATTTGTGAGCCAGCAAAATATCCAATGCACTTTTTCATTACTTGCTTTATGACGTCAGAGGCATAATGTTGTAATGGTTATGTTTGTTACTTATTTTAATACAATGGAAAGATATTCTAAGGCTATCATGTGGTGCTAAATTTACAAGTAGGAGTGTTCAATAAGACAATCTCCCCCTGACTGCACTGACAAGAATGGGCTATGGTGATGAGGGCCAATGTGAAATCACAAGCTTTCTCCTGATATCAAGAACTCGATCATACTTTGTGATAATTGACCTATGATAAAAGGCATCACGTGTGTGTTGATGAAGAACAATCAGTTATCAGCATCGTATGCCGTTCTGTTCCCTTTCATTTGAATTTGTGATACAGACACATAATAACAGACTAAATAAGTTCTAGCAATTTGACTGCCTCGTAATGTACTGTAAGTGTGGAAAACAAATTACTTCAAATATATACTTCAATGTATATTCATACGAATCTCTAAAAGTTTGAGACTTATTATAATTTATATTGATAATGTGTGTATTGAGTTTATTCACAGGCCAACATTGGACTATTGAAATGCTTCAAATCCTTCATTCCATTCAAGGTGGCAACATCTTAGAGGAAAATACCAGCTAAGCAGAATTAATTAAAATCTTCCAGTTGCCACTCTCTCTACAGATACAGATAAAACACACTAGCTCTTGGGCTGGAAGGTACATGCCACTGATCAAATCATCTGTAACGACGAATTGCTTTAACTGGATGTTTACCAAAGTCATGCAATTGCAGGCCCACAATTACGGCAAGTTTAAGTAAAAAAAAAAAAAAAAAAAAAAAAAATGTTATATTGCAATCAAATACAGCTTTTGGAGAGGCTGGAATACCAAGGAATACTGTTTTACTTGCTACAGTAAAGCTCACAGATAATTTGCGCTGACCCAAAACTCTACGGAAAGTGAGATGACCATTATTGGGAAAGTCTTACTTCATTGTGCTGGATAGCGCATGCTCTGAATTATGGGGGGCTTCATACTTCATTGGCATAGGATGCAGACACAAGCCTTTTGAACATGTTTTAACGCAACACATTGTTATGCCTCGGCGTGTAACAAGTGCATGTCGTAAGACTAGCAATCAGCCTATGAAGTAGGGGAACCCACAATTAGTGGATCTCATAAAATGAGTTGTCTCCAAAAAAAAAAAAAAAAAAAAAGAATGGTCCCAAACAGTGTGGCATTAGTGTGCTGTGGACTAATGACTAAAACAAGTTTCAATGCTGATTGGTCAATGCCAAGAGAAGACAGGATTGACTGAACACGCCCGTTACCAGAATGCATTTGCAAAAACAGTCCAGATGACATCACACCATCAAGTTACACTGCACGCATGCCCCTCAATCTCAAAAGCTGGCATTTTTTCCCCCCCCATACAGGCAAATGGCAATGTTATTCGTAACGAATGCCACTTTTTGCCGTTCATTTTGACATGAGGCCTTTGTTTACTTTGTTCAAATATATTTCATGTGAAACGTCACCCCCGTTGGTTTCATGCCCTTGTTCACCTCTGGGTTCGACATTCAGCAGTCAAAAACCATGGTAAGCATGGTTAATCACCAACGCATTGGTTATGTTATTTCAGGGGATTACTTACAGTAAACTCTGAGGAGGAACAAGTAAAGCATGATTATCAATCCGCAATTGAGATTGATTTATTGTGATCAAATTTCTGTCCAGCATGGGTGATGCGAGAAGCTTTACTGTTAAAACAGTCAATTAATCTAAAGTTTCCATGCATCAAAGAAAAAAATGTTACATAATGTTGAGGTAATCTAACAAACACTTTTCAAACTAGAATGGCGCGGTTCTCGGCTTTCCGCGCATCGCATATTCTAAAAGAATATTAAGCTGTGGGCCGCCCCATGACCTTGACCCTGGCACGTTGCCTTTGATCTCAGTCAACATTATGAGGGGATCGCATGGTGCACCTATGGACAAAAGTTTGGTTCCAATTGAAACGTCAAGTCTTTAAAATTTAGATGAAGTTTACATTTTTAGCCCATTTTTCAACTTGACTCTAACATGACCTTTGACCTTTCAACATGACCTTGACCTTTCAACATGACCTTGGACCTTTCAACATGGACCTTTGACCTTTCAACATGACCTTGACCTCATCAACATATGAGGATCCCATTGTGCACCTATGACAGAAGTTTGGTTCCAATGAAGTGAAACTTTTCAATTGAGGTCAATTTAAAAAAAAAACTTAACAATTGTGACAACACACCACACACACATATCCACACATACACCGCCACAACGGATTGGCTAGTGGTCCTGCCAGCTATGAGCTGGCGGCCACAATAAAAATGTCCAGAAAGAAACGTCCTCACTTGTTGGTGATCGATCTTACCTTTAAAGGTATTATTTAATCGGTGCTTAAATTTGATAGCTTAAATTTGAGACGTCCTTATGGCACTTAGGTAAGGTAAAGTACCCGCGTAAGGGAAAGGGGACAGACTGTGTATACTGAACGGAGTGCAACCTCTCTTCGAAACGATTGGGGCCAGGACTCCACCATATAATGTTGTGCAGGGGGTGCTACACCGCTCCATCGAGTCGTTTATTACCTTCCCAACATTGAATAATGCCGGTAACCATTTATACACCCACCTGTAGAGGAGTAAAGAAGCGCCTGGTCAAGAAGCACAAACACATTGGCCAAGGCGGGACCCCAAACAATCACAACCTTTGGCGTGTGGGTTGGTCTTATCCACTGGCCACATGTGCCCTCATGAGCACTTGATTAAGCATTTTAAAAACTTGCAATGAATGACCCAGACGCTCTTGCTGACAGAAGTGCAGTGCGGGTGACACACCAGAACTTTGCCATGATACTGCAGAAGTTACACAGGAAAGTATTAAGACACAATATTTGGGTGGCCCACAAAATCTCTCGTTGCACCTAATTTAGGGGAGAAAGGTCACATCAACTTAATATAATGCCATTAACTGGTCTACAATTGAAATATAACACCCAATCAAAGTCTCGTTTCAGCACACACACTAACAATTTTGACATTGAGACTACTGTGAATATGTCAAGTTTAATAAAAAGCATGAATTTCAATTCAATTGCTTAATTACTCCATTTAGAGACTGTTCACAAAGAAAATACAAAATTATAGCTCAAGAAAAATTGGTGAACATTTATACACTACTTAACAAAGATTAAACATGCATGTACACAATGTAAAATCATGCTCATTGTACAACAGGGGATTTTCTTTTTGTGTCCAGTTAACATGAATTCGTTTTCAGCAGCTTCTGATCACAAACACAAGAGGTTGCCCTAATTTGGTTCCTGTGTCAACACTTGAATTACTAGTATCACTTCAATGCAGTACATTTGAAAATGGCAGTTTGTATCTTGTTACAA